>VZTI01002282.1:851-38503 GCA_013397865.1 Struthidea cinerea | reverse complement strand
GGAAGGCAAATTTTAATAAAAGCAAAGTTTATGAAAAAAACAATTTTCTTATATTTAATTATCATAAAATTCAGTGGCAAGATGCAAGACAGGGACTCTCAGATGGAAAAACATGTAAAAGTGAATGTTACGTGCTCTGCGTATATGCAGAGTTTCACATTAGTCATAGTGTGGGCCCAGTGATGGGTCACACAGATATAGAGACAATTCTGGTTACATCTGTGAAGAGTAGTTAGGGGACAACAGAACAGTGCAAAAGAATCCATATTTCATCCCTTCACTGCTTGTGGAATAGCTTGTTTTATTTGACATAAACTATTCCTGTAGTCTGAAGTATTTAATAGAAATTGTGACAAACTCTCCACATTACATCAATTGATGGTAGGGTATCCAGGACTTAATGAAATTACTTCTGTTCAATGTTTAATAATTGACACTCTGCAGGATTTAGAGTGGGTGAATTAAGTCAGTATCATCCACTTTGCAAGTGTATTCAGCGACATTTAATCAAGAATACATTTTAATCCTGTAGCAATGAATTTAATAATAAAATGTCTACTTGCCACTCACAACCCTTATTCTATTGAAACATTAGATAGATGCATCAGTAATTTGCTGGATTTCAAAAATTTGACATCATAATTTACAGCTATGATGCAATGCCAGCCCTCTGTATTGGTCACATAATTCTGTTAAAGGAAAGTTTAGAATGATTGGAAATGTTACCAGCAGGATCCTTTGCAATTGTAACAGAAAATATTCCTACTTCACTTTAGTTCAGCTGTGGTCATGAGGAAATCCACATTTCATTCCCAATAAAAGCTACAGCAGAATTCTACTAATACTGTCCAACTACAAGATGCTGGTCATCTTTTTATAGAAATTCATTTGGGACCTGGTCCAAACTTTCAGAAAGTCAACAGAGATAATTGCATTTGCTTTCATGAATCAATTTGACACTAACCAGACCAACAAAATATATAAATAAGAGGATATTGGTAGAACAAAAGTACAAAATTTTACATCGAGTTCCACTGGAGTAAATTGTGTTAGAGAGACACCCTATTACTGCTAGAGAAACCATGAGCTGAGCAACGAAAGATGATAGGTATAGTAAATTTCTTATCTGTGTTCTCAGGCAGTGAGAAAATGTCAATGGATGTTATCTGTGGAAACACAAGATCGTATTAAAAAAAAGAGTGAAATATAGCAAAGAGAAGGCAAATAACCAAGGGCCCCTTTGAGCCTGAGGAGCTGGGAGAGGAGCACCGGAACCAGCCAGTCCTGAGCCATTGTTTGACCAAAGGGGAAGACATCAAGTGAGTTCTGCTAAGGACCAAGAAACTCAGCTGGATCTGTGGACTCCCGATTGCAGGGGCCTTAGTCAGGGGAAATATCTTGTGTTTTGCTGCATGGTAAAGTTTGCATTTCAGGTAATGAACTGTGCCTGAGGGAAGGGCCTTAAAGAGGCCTGGGTGTGGTACCGGGTTTTTTCTTGGCAGGTGAGGGAGCCTGCCAGTTTACAAAAATATGGGGACTTAGCAACTACTGTGTGCTTGTATGAGCACTTCTCCTTGCAATAAAGACATGATGATTTCCAGTATTTTCAAGCAGACTTGACATATTATGTTTGAGTGCATATCAAGAAAAACTATCACCTCTCAAAACAAAGAGGAAATTTTGCAATCAATTGATTTGAAATTTTTAAGAAAGCTTTTTGCGTGTTGAAAAGTAACTATTCTTCAACCAGGAAAAAAATGCTTGTCTCCGGCTGTAAGCTCTTTGGAAAAAGGATTATCTGTAATTTTTTTCGGTATTTTTACCCTACTGAGAACAGCATGATTCTTCTCTGGAAGTGACACACAAGAGCAATAGCAGTAAAACATTGGTATCTCAAAGACGAAAATAAACACGCATATATTTATGACCAGTCAAAACACTGTCAATGTATTGGAAGTCCACTTGTTAGTCTTACAGCAGAGTGGCATTTGTACACGTTACATGACTTCTGTAGGCTCCTGAAATTAATTAATGTTGTTCAAATGAGCATCATTTCTTGACTCTGCAGACACCTTTCATGCGACTGCACATTAAGTTTACAGGATTTAAAACTTTCACTTTATAACCTGGATGCAACTACTGTATCTTTCTAAAAAAAATTCTGTTCAGCTATAGACCCAGAGGAACTGATTTTTCTCTCTTTTACATCATGCTCTCATTCTGTAAAGAATCCTAAGCTATGTGTGGAATAGCAGAAAACTGTATTACTTACCAGTGTAAATTAAAGAAGCCATAGTTAATCACACTGGTTCCGAGCTTCCGGGGCACAAAATGAGCTATTGAAATCTTGTTGGGATGTTTTTCTATTGTAAATAACCAAGGAGAAATCAATCAATTGAGAATGGAGGACAAAAATATAGCCATAATAAAGATATATACATGAAGAAAGGAAAATAATAATTGAGGAAAGTCAAAATTATTGCATATATTTCCTTCAGAAAGGGCAAAATCTGTAAAACTAGGTCTACATTCAGTTTTACTCAAACAGATTGCTAGTTTTTATGCTATCCCGTCTCTCTGTTTGGAAGCTAAATTTGTCTCTTAGAGTGCTTTATATCAGTAACAAAAAGCAAAACACAGACAGACTTTCAGTATAGTTTAAATGTGATCTCTGCATCAGCAGTATTGAGGAGAAAGTTTTAGCTGGTGAAAGGGTGAATGTGTTGCTTTGATGTAAAGTTTTATTTCGTGAGAATGCTCTAAAAAACAATCTGTTCCAGTTATAAGCAGTGTGACTATTTATAGTCTGAGCCTAATACAGACATAACACACTTGACTCTGTGAACAGTAAATACTTTGTGAGGGTTGGAAAGTGCAAAAAGAGCTGCTTGCAGGCACTGCCACATGGTGTACAGCATTTGCTGAGAATGACAATGCAACATCTGCAGATTCCCACAGGATGTGTAATTCTTGTTATTTCAGGATCTCATCCAATTTATTTGACATTATTGTAAGAGTCACATAAAAATGAATTGATTTTGGTCCTTAGCTTGTCATGTAAAATATTGGCTAAATACAGAGTTTATATTTGGATAAGTGAAATAAAACCTTTCTATTCCCACACCCTGAATAAGCACTTTCACCTTGTTTAAGATCATTCCAAAAATAACAGGAAGCAGGCAGGTAATAGGTACTATCTGGCCTAACATTATAATTGCAGCCCCAGGCCAGAAGGGAATAATGGATTCTTCTGTACACATTTTCCCCACGACCAGATCTTCAAGGAAAAGGAGCAATTGTAATAATAAAGAATCCAAATCTTTAAAACCTTTTAAAAGCAAATTGATTAAATCATTACTTTAAAAATCAATCATTCCTACTACTTCTATGCAGCACAGACATAGCTGTTTACTATTTACTCTGTTTCCCTTCTTTACTTGAGGATAAATGTCTAATGAAAAACAAAGTATGAAGAGACTTGTATAACCACAGGTCAGCAGATGAGTGAAGAAAAGTAGCTTGTGCTTAAAAATGTAGATCTCAGTTGTCAGATTGTGCAAATGCTAGATTATAACTACTCTTTATTACGCTTTCTGATGGTAGGAGTTAGGGAAGGCATGAGTTGGGAAGGCATGAGCAGCAAGGGAACTGTACTGCCATGCTTATTCTGGGTATCGTGTTGTACATTAATCTATCCATCTGTCTATTCATCAATCTATCCATTCATCCATCCTCTGTGAGTATAACCAGCTACAGGTACATTCCCATATGTTGCAAAGCTCTTATATTAATGGTGTTTGTGACTTCAGCTGTTGTTTTCCTGCTGTTTGTCAGTGACCTTGGCTTCACCCTTAACAACTGCAGTGAGTTCCAGTTCCCTGGTACCTGTTTGTATTTCAGCAGCCTCTCATGAACTAAACTTAGCCCGGAAGAGCAAAAAGTGAAGCCCACACTTAGCCTTTCAAGTGGCAAAGTGGTTGGAGGTAGAACAACAACGTTGACATGACTCAGTGACAGAAGAGGCAGACAGGATCACGGGAAGAAGCAAGTGTGGCCTTCAGGTATTTGTTTGTCAGGGACACACACACACACAAATGTGGGTGATCTGCAGGCAGCTGTGTAACACCATCACCTTAACAGTGCAGTCATGACTTACGACAGTCCCTTCTGACAAGGAAGAAGGGATTATAGCTAAGCCACCATCAGTAAATACATTTTTTTTAAGCTATATGCAGTAAATTTTTTTTCATTGTTTGATTCACGGACATGAGAATTCACGTAACAATATTTCTCGAAGAGTTCCCCCATTCATTAGTGTAAATTCTTTCTACTGAGCACAAAGTGGTTGGTTATGCAATTTGTACGCCATCAACAATAAAGGCTCTATGCTCATCAAATACATGGCCTGCAGATGATCAGTGTGTATGTCTCAGCTCTCAGCTCACACTATCTTGCTAAACTTGTCTGGGCTGAGTAAACTTGTTTTTGCTCTTTCCTGTGGGCCTCCCACTAAGAAACAAAAATGAGTTGATTTCAGTATTTCCATCTCTGCTCTCAAAACCCACCTGATTCTGAAAAATCAAAATGCCTCCCCTTAAAAAAATCACAAAATGAAACACTGATCTCTGCAAAAGCAAGAAAACATTTACAAAACGGTGAGTGAAACCTCCGGTCTGTGTGCAAAAGACAATGAGTAATTACCAAGAATAACGTGTGTGATTTGTTTAACTAGAAATACTGTGCTTCATTATGCTTCTTTCAACAGCCAATGAAGACTGTAAGGCTTTTCCTGGTATCAGCAGTGAGACCTGGAAGACAATACTTTATGTTCATTTATAACCCACACACAAGTTCCTGCTGATTTACAACTTAGCTCCAGCATTCAGTAATAATGGAACTACCTTTAACCTTGAGACAAGTTTCATCTTCACACAAATTACTTACCTGGTTTCTGTGCAAGTTTATTGTTCCTTTCTGACAAGCATTCTTTTCTGTCTTGTCCAGGAATACTGATCATTTTACAGATTATAAATCAAGAAGAGACTAATGTTATCACATAATCTGGCCTCCTACATAAAGTGTCTGAAGCAGTTCTTATTTGAATTGATGTGTGGCTTTTAGATGTACTGTTTTATCCTGATCTCTTGAGTAAATGCTTTAAAGACAAAAAAAAACCTCGAGGCCTGAAGCCAACAACCCCTGACAACTCTGTTCTGCCTTCCTTTCTACAACAGGTCTTTTGAACTACTTTTAGGGGTAAACCACACTGGAAACTGTGCATTGACCCAGAAAACATGTGACATGGCTTGAATCAAGATCCAAAAATCCCCACCATCCCATCCCAACCAGATTTATTTTATCCAGGACTAATGGAAAAGGTTTGTGTAACATGCTGTCCACTTAGTGATACCCACACATTTTCCAGGGTAGTAGTGCTAGTTGTCAAGGATCAAAGTGTGCTAAAACTGTAGAAGTATCAGAAACTGCAGAAGGGTGCATATGAGCTCTGACCCTGTTTTACTTGCATGTGTAAGAAAAACTGAGTGACCTTTATCTAAGCTTGCAGCCACTCTCTTAGGTTTCTTCATCTACAATTTACTTCTCTGTCATTTATGCAACACTCCCTCTCCACATACTCCATTCCTCCCATCTATTTGTCTTGACTACTGTGTATCTAATAAACGTGTCTTGTACACCACTGTCTGGAGGCCTCAGGATCTCCAAGATGTGTACTCTTACATTTTCAACCTGCATCCCAGTTCTTGCATATTCGTTTCCTGTTTATTCTCCCAAGTAAATATGTGGTGTGGTAGCTATCCTTAAAAGCAGGCTAACAGCTAGCAGTGCTGACTGTTCATACTGAGGAAATGGACAGGTGTTGTCCATCCCAGGGAAAGAAATTGATTGTGGGATCACTGTAAATTGTAATAATATGACAAAGTAGCATTTTGAGAATGAAAATCCTGAGCATTTACAGGAGAATGAGTTATTCTGAAGGAGGCAAACTGGTCACAAGTCTATACAGCTGTCTTCTGAAGCTGTCCTAGAATCAACCTTATTTCTGAACTGTGAAGTGGGGGAGGGGCATATCAAGACCTACTAAGAATGAATTTGAGTGTAGTATTAATTTTTAGGGCACTGAATTTTCTTCACAGGTTTAGGTGGGCAGAGGAGGCCATTCATTGTTCCCATTAATGTGGGGAGATAATAGAAAGTATTTTTAAATTAGTCATTATGCATCTTTTGGTTGGGTTGGGTTTTTTTTAGTCTTTCTCATGGCTTGGGAGTCCTTTTGGCAGCGCCTTTCCTTCAAATGCTATCATATCCTCTAGGAGGAAGCAATGATGTGAAAGACCCAGCCCTTCAAGCTGAAGTACTTGAACATGGAAAGACATCTACTGATACCAGCCTAGTTTTGTCTGGCTGTTTGGGAGGAAAAAGGGAGTTTTTGACTGTTGCTGCCCAATCATAATTCTTCCATGAGGGTGGTGAGTTTTCTTCTCAGGTAGGCAGCAGGTGTCACTTCCTTCTTCACTCAATATGTCTGAAAGCAGGGAATGAGGTCTTAGGAAAGAAGATGTCCACAGTACTTGAATAAGGGTGGCTCCAAGCAAAAAGACTTTCTGTACATACAGCTGCTACTGGAATCACAAGGTAGGATGGGAATGTGGAGATGGAAATGGGAAACTACAGAGTTTGGGGCTGTTGTATTTGGGAAAGAGCTAAGGAATAAGAGTCATGGTATGTGATGATATGGTTAGGGCCTCAAATTATCCTAACGGAGGTAATTGACTTCAATGCTTAAAATGTGTTGCTTTTTTCTTGCTAGTAACTAACCTCTTTATAAAAGCAGCTAATTTTCAAGTTTCTACACTGGACCTCTGACACTTACACCAAGTCAGACATGATTCATATTACTTTTGAGACTACTTCAAACACAGATGCAGGTGGCATCATGATAGTGTTGGATGTCACCCAATGTCACTCGGGAAAACGTGCCTTGCTCAAAACCACAGTCTGTCTTTGTGGTTGCTTAGAACCAGCCCTTCAGCTGGTTTTATCACATGATGACACAAAGTGTAGGAAATGAGACAGTCAACAGGTGCTAAGAGACCTTGAATACTAGAAACAAGAAAAAGGCGAAAAAAAAAGCCTAAAGTTAGGCCAAGGAGATACAAAAGCACCAGAATTTTTGAAAATTTTTTCAAGTTAAAAACAACCCAAGCAAAGAGAATTATAGGTCATTCTGGCTAGATCAGAGGAAAGAAACACTGTGTGAGAGTAATGTATTTATAGCCCACATCATCATGTGATTGTAAGATTTCCCTACTCTATTACATCAAGCTTTCTCTAGGACTAAGTAGAAAAAACCTTTGATTTACTGCTCTTTATTTGGAAGGTTTTGTTTGCAACAGTAATGCCATGCAACACTTTGTCATTTCAGTTGCTGCTTTTTCAGTTGAACTTAGTTTCAGGACATGGATTGCAGGGTAACCATAGACCTGGGACAAACTCTGTCCTAGAGCTGTTGAAAAGTTACAGTAGATACTGTAAGTTAAATGTCATAAATTTTCCTCTTCCTTTTTTAACTTGAATTCCTAAGGTAATGAGCATTTGATTGTGCATTTGATTGTGTCCAGAGGTCTATCTCTTCCTTTGTATGTCTCCTGCCCATACCTTCTGATTTCACTAGCCAGTTTCTAGACATTTCAAAATGTGGCAAGTATCTCAAAGATAATTATGATCCTAAGTGTTTCTTGGAATTGAATTCCTTAGTGGAATACCACCATACATTAATACTGCAGAAGAGCAAAAGGAAGAAGAACTCAGCAGTTACAATAAATATTTGCCTTGTTGTCCAGTGAACCTACATATATTGGCGGACGACAGAGCACATCAATCTCACCAGGTCAGCCATGAAAAAATTATTGTTGAGACAGGCTATTGTGGTTGAAATGGTTAAGGCACAAAAGATTCAAATCTGTAGGAAGCCATCAATTCCTTTGCTTGTAGAACCGCCTGTTAATTACAAATACAAAACCTGCCTGCAATTAGAAATATTCAGCATGCAGTAAGCTATTCAGTAAGCATATGCATGAAGAAATACCCCAAATGCATCTTTAAATGCAATTAAGTATGTGTACAAAATAGCTAAGGAATATGTTTATATGTAAATGCATCAGTTCTAAACATTCAAACGTTTACTTCCATAAACAAATACAGTGTATTATTACAGCACTTAGAATATAGGCACACAGAAAATTTGATTATCATTTCAGTTTGATTAATTTGATCAATTTTCTCCAGACTACTGACAAAAATCTCAAGTCTGATTAAAAAAGAATAGCTGTCCCAGAAATATTTTAATATATTAGTACAAGACCAAAATTGAGCATAATTAGTTGTAAGAATGTATGTTTGAAAGCAAAGAGTGATAACAAAAGGTATCTTCTGAAACAAAGGCTGAGACAAACTTTTAGTCCAAGACATTGTTTTTTCATTGCTATCACCAGTGGGGCACATGGCCCATCGCGGCTTCTCTGCCAGCTCTTTTTTTTATGAGTCATCATGGGATCAAAAGCCTGTCACACAACAGAACAGAGATAACACATCCGTAGACCACACTGTTACATGTCTCCACAGTTTTGTTCTAACACACCAGAAGAGGAGTCTCAAAATGACGGCTTCCTCAAGTCCAGCCACTTATTCAAGGGTTACTCTATGTAAGCTTTGGGGAGTTGAACAAAGCACAAAACTGTAAACGAGACTAGCATTAGCAAGAGCCATGGGAGTCAGCCTGCTCACTGCTGTAGATTAGCCTGTGCTCCTGACTCCTCTGCTCAGCTGAAATGCTGTGGTGCCCCAGGAACTGTTTCCAAGACTTGCTTATTCCACCTGTGGCAAACCCTTGATTTTTCAAAAAATGCCAGAAGGGAGAACTGTGGGGGCAGCTACTGGCAAAACTGCATTACAGCTTTAATTGTATTGATTTTAAATTGAACCTTTATAAAGGATCAGGCCTCCTATGTAAAAGACTGTGTTGCACTGGTAAAGAATATTCCTCCCCAAATCACCAAACCAGCAATTAATTCCTCTAAAAAGAAGTCACTACCTGTGGTCAGAGTTTTCATATGTCAAACAGTAATTTTTCTCAAAGAAAACCTTCTGGTGTTTCTTTGTTTATTTTCAGTTATTCAGGATATTTCTTTGTCTTTAGTCTTCTCCATGAGTCCATACTATGAACACCATTAAAATTAACCAATAATGAATTTCTTTAAAAATTTCTACAGCAACTTTAAAAAATTGGGTTTTTTAAAGGTTTTAATTTCTAAGGAAGTATTCAGAGAAACTCTGGTCCTTTTCTAACATATGTTCACATCTTGCAAATTTTTCTGTAAGCAATAACATTAACATATCACATTTATTTACTACAATTCTTCACTAATAGTAAAAATACTGAAAAATTCCAAAGATCGGCATGTTATATACAATACAGAAAAGAATACGAAAACACAAGCCAAATGGAAAGTCATCTTTAAAATCAGCAGCAAGACTCTTCCCCAGAGACTGAGTACAGTCAAAATAAAAAATTCTACCGAATAATTAACAGGTGTTATTGAAAATGGGGTGAAGTGGTTTTAGGCGTATATCCTGAAGGAAGTAGCGTGGCACCATATTAAACAGTGCATTACAGGAAAATGAAATCCTACCCACCTCGTTGCTGTTGAACCTCTAAGAACTGCCATTGCACAGGTGGTTAGTAAAGGCAGGAGCTAAGCTTCTTAAAAGTGTCTTAGCATTGCTCCAGCAGACAACAAAAATCATCCTGACAATGTTATAGAGGGCATTGTCAAATAACAATACGGCTGCTACACTCTACCAGTATCCGGGTCCAAAGCTCAGTGAAGTCAAACGTGAGTGGGCTTCAGTGGGCACTGGATTAGGGCCAGGTTGCAGGAGGCAGAGAATCTGCTCTCCGTGCTTGGGCAGAAGCCCACACCACCCATCCTATAGCAATCAGCAAGAGTTCTTCTTGTGTACCTACGCACTGTAATCCCAAGGTCAGTTGAGCTGTCTTTGACTATCCAAAGCTTGCAATAGCTGAACCAGAAGAGGTACAGAACATAGTGTTGCACATTTAGCTTGTCTGACAGATTGAAATGTACGTGTTCATAGTATGGACTCATGGAGAAGACTAAAGATGAAGAAATGTCCTGAATAACTGAATATAAACAAAGAAACACTGGAAGGTATAGTCTTTGAGAAAAATACCTGTTTGACATATGCAAACTCTGACCACAGTATGACTCACTGCAAGCGACTTCTGATGATTCACTGCCGTTTTTAAAACTGATAACAATCATAACAATCTCTACTTGTTTCAAAAACTTTTTTTCTTCTTGTGAATAAATGGTTTGGGTAGCTTTTAGGAGGTGCTAAAAAGCTAGAAGCAGAGAAATTTTTCAGCCTTTTCTCAATATTCTGTGAGAAGACTGTCTTTCCTATGTAAACTATTTTAAACAAGGTCACAGTTTCATAAACTTCTTGCACCCGCAAGGTGTTTTGCAAGATTGTTATGGCTTTGACTTCAAAAATATTTTAGAATAAGTATCTTAAGACTTGGCCAATCCTCTCAAGGGGTGGATGGCCGAAGAACCAATTACCTACTGCCATTCAACACACTTTTGCGATCTATTCTATAAAGTAGTCAAAAAATTATTAAAGCGCTTAAGCTTCGGCTTCCACTTGTTCATAAACCTAGACTCTATGTCGTTATCTTTATGCGCCTCAGACGTAACAGCGACAGCTTTTCATATCAAAAACTTGTGCTTTAGTTTTCTTCTTCTTTTTAAGCCCCTAAACAGATATGCTAGTGGGCTCTAGTGGGTAAGATTGCTTACATTTCTTGCTCGTTGTATCTTGGAAGGCCATCCCTAATGCAGAGGATCAATCTTGACTGCTCTATCTCAGATTGTAAATTACTTGGAATTCTGGTGTTTATGGTCATCTCCCAGGAACTGGACCAAAGGAGCGGAACTCATGCTAGCAGACCACTGGAATGCCACCAGATTATGTCTCTTGGTTACTTACACAGCCTTTGATTTGTGACTCCTGCCTTACACAGGAAGGTTGAGTCGCTCACTTGCACCAGTATCATTACTCAGATAAAAATAACCTGAACATTCTGTCAGGTATGAGGAGGTTCCTCCCAGTCAAGCATGAATCCCTTTCCAAATAAGGTAATATGAATTGAAAACAAAAAAAAAGTTTTTCCATATCAGAAAGAGACAGTTGTGGGTTGTTTGAGTTTAGCTAAATCAAAGTAATTTGACACATTCAGCAGTGTCCATGTGGACACAGTTTAGCAGTGAAAGACTCTGTCCTACAGTTACTACTCCTCTTAACAGTTCCCACAGTCTTCTGTCCTAAACAATTTTTCCCCAGCTGATCTGAATTTAGGCAAGGTAAAAATGTATCCTAGCAGTATCAAGGTATTCAGACAAATTTTGCAGGCAACACTTTTGAAAATTGACATAATGCAGTTTTGTAATAGCTTTGAATAATTTTGGAAAGTCATTCAAGTTTAATCTGCTTTGCAGAGAGATTATTTGAATAAAATAAATTATACCCTTCCTAGTTTATACCACAGGAAGAATTTCTTTACTCTGTTCATTCTGTATCTTATTACACACAGGTAATGTGAAAATTTTGGATGGGCACCACCAATAGTCAGATAATTCTTCAGTAATTCTGCTCTGAATTTTTATTTTACTTCAAGGCATACATCAGTGTGTGCCTGTCATCAACCACATGATAAAAACCAAGGAGTTTGGAGTTATTTGTTGTTCATATCATTGCTGATCCTGTGAACAATCCTAGTCCCTTTCAGTGCAATACTGAAGAGGCTAACTACTAACTAAACCAGTGTGAGCCTGGATTGAACTAAACAGTTTGACTTCATAACAGAGTGCTTATTTATTTAGTTACCAAGCCTCACCTAGGAATAGCAGCTAAGAGTAAATTTATCCCAAGTTTTTTGTTAGAAAAATGTGGCAGATAGAAAATTAGGTCTTAGGAGTGCAAGAGTAGACTGTAAAAACACTCTGGACGAGACCTAAGACTGATCTAGCTCAGTATTCAACATCTGCTTTGGCCACTAGCAAATGAGGGGTCTCTCAATTTGAAACCTCCTGATGGAACCATCCTGTGACAATTTGACTGATGTCTTTTAATTAATCTATATTTTTACTTTCTTGCTGTCCTATAGCACTGGTTTTGCCAGAGTACACTTGGACATCACATGGAAAAAATATTCTCCTTCTCTTAGGCCTGCTGTCTGACCATTTTATGGAGTGGATCAAGTCCTTATATTGCAACAAATAGAAGTGAAAAACAAGAAAGCTTTTACTAAATATAAAATAATTTTATTGTATCATATTAAATATACTATATATATAAATTAAATATAGTGTCATTTACTTATAAATCAGTCCAAATGTCCAAGTCCCTACTGAATTTTCCAGTTGGGAAAAAGCATGTAGACCTGGCAGTTTATGCCATTTCAGTTACAGTACGGAGATCAACGCTTTTCTGATTCCTATGGGGACATCTGTTCATTAGCACACAGGGTGGCCAATATTGCTTTAGGTAAAGATCAGCTAGTTCCTCTGTTCTACACACTTTGGAAGAATAGCTTTGCTTATAAAATGTAACAAATGTTTCTTGGACTTTAGCCAATATATTTTTGATCCTTTCTTGATCTTCATTTTCACTAATCCTTTTCTTTTTGTATTCTTGCCTTTTGTTGACATGCCAAAATTCTGTCAGTCTTGTTTCCTCTTTCAAAAAACGTATTTTTGTTAAGTTGAATTAAGCATTCTGCCCTGTTGCCAAGAGCAAATTAAGTTCCCCCACACTGAAATCAAATTTCGTAAAGTGTCCGGGCAATTAGCTCTAATATGTGGTTGCTGTAACTCTTAATTTTCCCCTTTTAAGGGTTTTCTTTTTTCTCTGTCTTTGTTTCTGAACAGAAGATGTGAGATTCCTTCTTTTCCCTCTGGTTGTCGCCTTTTAGTTCCCCAGCATCCAGCAACCATCCACTGATACTTAGCCAAACCTCACTTTTAATCTGTAACCCAAAGGTATTTAAGTAACAAATTGTTCATTCTTCAACCAGAAAGCTGAGCTGGGGGACCAGCCTGCTGGAACTGGAACAGGAACGAAACTTGAAGAACAGACTTCTGAGGAGCTCTCCCAAGCACCACTTTTAAGCGCATCATATGCACATCCAGAGATTTCCCATGACAATTTAAAACTGGCACAGCTCACCCACATAACAACAGAAGTCTTTTACATCAGAACATATCTTCTGTGCATTTGTTGTCAGGGGTTTGATTCCAAGAGGTTTGAGGACAAAATAAGAGCACATAATTATTCCAAGTAGATGGGAAAGGAAAGACCCAGTTTCAGAAGGATCATGACAAAATTGTGACTGTTGTTGTATGATGGAATGGCCCAGCTCTAGCCTAAGCTTCTTGCAAAGCTTTAGCATTCTCACATCTGCATCAGCCTACCACAGACTTTCTTCTTCAGGCTGCCTTCAGCAAAGAGTTTTTTCTTATCCTATTTCTCAAACCCTTTGTCTTGATGCACAGGCAGGATGCATAAGAATAAGACTCCTCTCTGCTTGCCCTACCAAGAACTCTGTGGTGAGGAAGGATGTAATCAGAGCCAAGGAAGAGTTGTTTCAGTTCCAATAAAAAGTCATCTTATATCAAAAAGCCCAAATAATAAAAAAAATCCTGGATGGTTTCCCAATGTCAACTAGATTAGGATCAGCTAATTTGTTCATGAGATATTTGACAGTTTGAACATTACTCAGTCAGCCACCATCCCTCTCTTTCCTTTACATCCCCATTTATTTTGGCAGACTGAAATAGTATACATGATAAAGCTGTATTATAGTAACAGCCATCCTGCTATTTTAAACATAACACTAGAAGTCAGAGAAAAGCTGCGTGGACTCCCAAGGACAGAATATATATATATGTATACAGCTATATATTTATATATCTGCAAATTGACCAGCCACACTGCAAGCACTCTAATGAAGCAACAACTGATTTCAACACATGAAACCTGCAATTATGTGAAATACTCTTTTGTTTAAAAAAATTACTTCTATCCACAAATGCACACAGAAGTGCTTTCCTGTGTCCATACTTCCCTCTGCTGATTGCCAATCCCTGTCAATGTAATAGTCCTTTAAGCCAAAGACATGGGTATGTTCTGCTCTTGCTTTTCTCCCTTTCTTATTCCTACTCACCCCTGCAACACGCCTTAGTCTACCTCTTCCCTGATTTAGCTTTCTGTCAGCCCCGTAAGTGATGCAGAAGGGAGGTGCAGCTGAGAGTCGAGTGTCTAGTCCTCACTGATGTTCACTGGGGACTAGTCACTAACTGCCCTTCAGTGTTTTGAAAGCTCCCTTACGAATCGTAACATGCATTTAATTCAGTCTCTACTTCATGTTAATGTGGCTAGAACAGCACCCAGAAATTCATAGCTTGCCTTTGCCCTCAGTTGTATGATACCCACCTACTGCAGCCAATTCTTCTATTTCTTCCAGGCCGCTTAAGATAATCTCCTCGTAGCCAAGGGCAAGAAGGTCAGCATGTATCTCCAGAGAACAGGCAGAGGGATCCTGGGGGAGGATGTGGTGACAGGTGGGAGGTGAAGCATCTTTTCCTTCAACTGTAGCACCACTGCCCTGTGGAATGGATGGGAAAGGGCTTGGAGTTAGGTCATGAACCTCCTCTCCTCTCACTCTAGGCATCCCTGAACACTTAGGCATTCCAAGCCCAGCACAGGCTCATCGCACAGGATCTCACCATAGCAACCACATGTGACCTGCTCCCAGTTTCATGCAGTACAGGAACGCGGACAGCCACCTTTCTCTGTGTAATCAATACCAGAACTGCAGTGCCTGTACTCACAGTTCTGCTAAGAAAAGGCTGGGATATCTGAAGACGAGACTGATTGCTTCTGAATTCCCACAAAATTCACCAATTTCATTTTTCTCCTCTATTTCATAAACCACCCCCTACTCTTCTCTCTTCATCATTTCATTTCCCATCTGGCAGACCTGATTCATGCTCTATTCTGTCCCATGTGCTTCAGCTTCTTAATCCTTCTTGATTCTTACCCTGATAAGACTGAGTTCTTTGTTATCAGTGTTATCAAAAGGATGAATTAAAATTAATGCAAGACTTCTAATTCAGCTGCATTGTTGAAGTGAAAAGTCAAGCCAGTCAAAACAGCAAATGAAACATGCTCAAAGGCATATCACAGCAGCTTTTAAAAGAAAACACAGACTCTTTATAAAAGCCGAGGCTTCTAAACAGAAGAGAGAAAGGTGCATGACCATACAAGGGGCAATATGTACTCACAGAAGCTATTTTGAAGTACATATGATACTTTTCAAAGATTTTAGGTCGGTTACATGATAAGCACAACCCATCTCATAATACAGCTACAGTATCCCTGTGTCAAACCTAAAATACAATCTATAGGAAAAAAATAGCATTTTTATATTGTAATCTTGACGCTATTTTCCTAATAACATCAGTCACCTTTTCTCTATATTTCCCTTATTACAAATATTTGATCCAATATATTTGAGTTAGTTCATAATGCCATGTAATATGCACTTACTTGTTTTAAGCTTTGAGTGAAAGGAAGAGGTCACCTTCTTTTTGAAAAATGATTGCAGCCTGTTTCTCAGTCGCTTTAATTCTCATTCTTTTGGAACTTTATTTTGCAAGCTAAGTACTTAAACTTGTATTTCCTGGCCTTTACGTTAGGATTTCCACTTCTACAACAAGCAGTCTTGAAAGGCATATTATTTTATAAGCATTATTTCCAAGTATGATCAAGTGGGGAAAAATCTCAGATGGAAAATAAGTTTAAATTATCATGAGGCATAAAAGGCAAGGAAAAAAAGTAGCTATTAATGTATTTGAAAGAGGAGGAAAACAATGTATAGATCTATTCCATAATGTAGGAGCAAGCAAGCATGGCTTCACATACACACAAACATGAAAGATACATTGCAATCAGACACTTGGAAGAAAATATAGTTTAATAAGAATAGGAGAGTACCAGACAGAGTACAGAAAAAGCAGGTTAAAGAACAAATTGAGATTAATGTTTTAGCCAGCAGAGGTAGATGAAATTTACTCTAGACAAAGCTAGCAAAAGTTCAAAGTAGCCAAACTAGCTGATTTTGGAACTAACCAAGATATTTTCCCAAATATTAGTGATTGCATGTGGGAACCTGGGGAGGAAAAAGGAAGCTCTAGAAAATGAGAAAAGGCAGAAGTCTTTTACAGAAGGAGAAAGAAAGATGTGAAGATGCCGAGCATCATAAACTAATCAGTATATAAAAATACTGTCATGAATTACTGAACAATCCATGTCAACAGCCTTAAAGATAACAAAGTGATAAAAAGCAACAAGGGTGTGTCGAGAACAGCTCACTTCACACCAAACTAATTCATTTCTTTTGACAGGTAATAGACATAAGAAGCACAGAAAGAAGAATCAGAGGAAGGCTGTATTTCTACCACAGTAAAGGTTTGTCATTGTCCACATGGTGTTCTCAGAGGGAAGCAGAATCTTGATAGGGTCAACATCAGGTAGATAAGGTTGGCTGAATTGGTTTCAAATCTGCTCATCAGTGATTTCCCACCAAACAAAAAAGTATCTCAAGTGGATGTGATTCTGCCTTGGGTTTTCTGAATCCAGTTGTGTTTAATGTTTCCGTAGTGACTTGCACAGTACGGTAGAAATTGCCCAGTACAGCAGAGAGATGACATATCACATGGCTAGGGAAAAAAAGGGAAATACTGGTTTATTCTGAGCTGGGGAGATTTCTGATGGTGCCTTCACCACCTGTGCTAATACTATGGGCCCCCAAAAGCATTCTAGTCACATCTATATTGCATATTAGATGTATTCTGCTTCTCAACCCTCTTACCAAGCCTGGGATCCATCCTGGTTCTCCTGCTAAATCAGAGGTGGAAGGATGTTGCTTGTGCTGGGTAGTTTTGAAGAGGCATATAGTATTGTGAAGTTGATAAATGGAACTATGGATTTGACTCAAAGACCACTTCAGATATGCAGATGGGTTGATAAAAGGTTTTTGGACAGATTCTGGAAAACTTTACTCACTTCCCTAGAAGAATGACTCAAGTATTTAAAGCTCAGGTTGAACGATAATCTGGCAACTGCACTTGTTTTTACTTAGTGGCAGTAGCTCCACACTTCCGTCATTAATTTACAGTAGTACTGATCCTCAGTGAGGGAAAACTGGCTGCACCACTACTTGGAAAAAGTAAGTTTGTCTGATTTATAAGAGACCATGGATCTGGCCATACATGTTCAAATGTTAATACATCTATGTGTTGTGTGAATGAACTGGTGCTGTTTTACCTGGGAGTATTTTGGGTGTTTATAGGAATTAAAAAAAAAACAAACGCAAAACATTTCTAGTTTATATTGCATCTTTTATTGTAAAAAACCAATCATTCAATAGGATTGGGTTTACTTTTGTTTTTACTGAACATTGGTACATATCCCGTACTCGGGATTTTATATCAAAGGCAAATAACCACTAAGGTCAAGATCATACCTATACCTTTTGTTAACTTCAAAGTCAAATCGCCCTTACTTCTTCTCTTTATTTTTCAATCACAGACTGCTCAGAAAAAAGGCCAGGCTTATTCACAGCCACCAAGGCACAAGAAGGTTTGATCAAACATAGCAAACTAAAATTGCAAGCGCAAGGTTTCGGCATCAAAGATTCAAAAGCCTGCCCAGGCAAAAGACCACCTCTCCATCTTAGCTGAGTACACAAGTTTCCCAAAAAGCAAAAATACTAGCTTTAAGTAGAAGGACAGATGAGCTGAACCTTAAAAGTTGGTCTCATTCACTTCGGCCAAAAGCCTGGGCAACTGAACAAAATAAGTGAACCTAGGTTAACTTCCAGGTTAGATAACTGAGTGTTGTGAAGACTCTGCCTCTGTGGATATTGTTTCAGAAAATGTAATTTCTTTTTCATAGCAACCTTTTTCATAGGTGCAAGAACAGGATAAAAGGGAGGAAAAAGAAAGCAGTATTTACAGTTGATCTTTTTTTTCACTTAGCTCTCACACACAGTAGTGATTCATCTTTACCAATAAGGGAAAGTAAGAGCATACCTTTCATGAGTCATACTCTTTTTTCTTGTGGATTTCTCAGTTTTCAATGTCTTGTTTATTGATTATCCTTTTAATTCCTTGTGACAGAGATAAGCTTAGCAGTAAAAAGGTGACTACCAGATGTGCTTTCTGCTCATACTATCTTCCTTTGCATTTTTGAACTAAGTTGCAAATCATGTCTTCTTCTTGAACTGAGAGGTTCAGTTTGGTCTTAAGTGCCTAAAGTTATGGAATCTAAATACACATTATTGTCCTCTTTGGTGAAGAGATGCATCTCATCAAACAGGCCATATTGCATAGACAGGTATGCAAGTAGACTGAGGACTTACCTTTAGTCTTTATGGTATGAAGATCTTAATCAGCTTTTTGGAAAAAAAAAAAAAACCAACAAAAAAACAACCCCCCAAAAACCCCAACAAACAAACTCAACAAATTTTATACATATAAATATAAATTTCACAATTTAGCCCTGATATAACCCATCTGGACCTCCCAAATCACACCAGAAATTATTCAGCCATACAGAAGTGAGGCTGAAAGGGCTCAGAAGTATTCACTGACTTTGCATGCCTCTGTTTACGGTTGTCTGGCTTTAAAGACTTACCAGCAGGTGTCTAATTTAGGCTATCTAAAAAAAAAAGAAGAACTCAAAATGTGGGGGACTTTTTAGAAAATATTTCCCCAAGAAGCTTGTATAAGGATTTTGAGTGAGCCAGTGCTCAATTCAGAAAGGACAACCAAGGGCCCAGTCCAAAACTGACTGAAGGACACCGTCGGCTTGTATGACTCTTGTGCTCTCATGCTACTGAAAGTGGCAATCACAACACACACCTGATTGTGTAGTATGATGCATATGTTACAGGATTCTGAGGCACAGAGGTGATAGTTTTCATGCTGAAACTATAGATTGCTTTTGTACACACCTGGTATGTGCTCTGTATTACAGACCTTGTCTTCTCTACAACAAAGAAGGGAAACACAAAGTGAAGGTTGGTTTTGATCCATTTCATTCATGATCTATGCTACAATCCTGTAACCAAGGAAAAAACCCAATCTTTAATCTTTCTCATCTAGGCAAGGAGTGCCCGAGGAACCTACTGTAGTAATTTTGACTAGTGCATAGAAAATGTACCAAGCCTTTTTAAGTTTTCTTGAACTTTCTGAAAAATCAGTGTCATTGGATACCAGCCATTGACGTATCCTAGATTTCTTCTTCAGTTTTCATCTCCATAGACCAATTGCACAAGATTTAAAACCTCAAAATATCTTAACCTTTTTTTGTGTGTGCCTCCAGCTCTGGAAAAATTGTTCACCCCTCTTCACTGGCTAATGGGGCTTAAAAATTTCAGTCTTCCTTAAGACTTTGTCAAAGATTAATTAACTTAGCTTGCAATGCATCACTTTTCTTAATGAAAGAAAGCCTGTATTTTAATTCTTTTTCAAGACCACCAGGAGAGTCAGGATATGAAAACAAAAGATTTTAACAATATAGACAGACAGATTGGAGAAGTTAGACTAATCACCTGACAGTGGTGGAGTGCAGAGGGGAGAAGGGAGGTCAAATGTGCATCAGTTTCTCACACCTGTGAGAAAGTAGGTGTGGGGAAGAGTTCACTTAAGAAAAAATAGGGAAATGTAAAAGTCTGTAAGACACTGAAAACAGATTGTTGAACTCCCATCCTTTCCAATCCATTCTGTTGAAATAAAAGAGGACAGTATTTGTCTGCCTGTTAGTAAAGGAAATTGGGGCAGATTAAGAGGTTCTCTGACTCTTCTACAATAAGAGAGGAAGAAAATACCCAGGATATTGGTTATTATATGTATTTAACTAAGTACAGGATTTGGCCTAAAATTTTTCATTCCAAGAGAGTATTTATTTATATTCTTTTAAATGAAATCTTTACTCAAGCAAGATAATACTCACCTTAAAGCAGAGTGTGAAATCCTCCATTCTGTGTGGGGATCCGTGCTGCAGAACCCTGGAAGGTAAGGTACAAAAAAGGATGCCATGGAGCATCTCTGCTCTTAATTGCCACTCTTGCATCTGTGTGAGCACGTAGAGCAGCCCAACAGGCATGGATGCACTGCATGGCGTGGTTGATGTTGAGGACCCCGTGTCCACCTGCTGGATGTTACGTGAGGTTTCAGTTTGTGAGCAGCTGGAGACTGGCACCAGGTGCTGAAAGCTCCTGCCGGGCATTCCCAGTGAAGGCCCTGCATATTCCCTCACCCGGGGCCCAGCCAGGTGGGATGGCAGCAGGGCCACCTACCTGCCAGGCCCTGTCCCAGCGGGAGGAGCAGGCAGAGAAGCACCAAGGCTCTTTGGCCAGGCAAGCTCAGGCATGAGCCAGGCCCCGAGCTGTTCAGTCATGTCCTCACTGAGGCATTTCTCACACAGGCAGAGAGAAGCAGAAGCTTAGGGGGCTGATGGATTTCAGGCCACGACCATCAGTGGCTTCAGGACTGTACCTTTTAAAGCATTATTCTGCTGCCTAAGCAACATTTTAGGGACCTGTATAGTACTTCAAGTCATTTGCCTGAAGCCACGACAGCCATTTGTGGCAGAACAGGGAAATACACCTTCATCCCCAGAGGCTCTGGCTAACACCATAACCGCACCAACGTCCTTCCTCTTTTCTCCTTCCTCCTGGCTGGTCAGAATCAGCTTGAAATCACATAAGATATTTTGGTCACAGAGAGATGGGGCTGTGAGAGGCATTGCAATTAGACAGCTCTGCCTGAAATGGAGACACTTCAATCACAAAACGTCCATGTGGCACATAACCGGCTGGACTGAGGCCAGTGGTCTGTCAGAGATGAAATGACTGCAGCCATATAAAATGAGAGATAGTTGTGGGGATGCAAGAGGAAAAAGGCGGTGGTGAGGTGAAGAAAAATGCTACGTTATTTATTTGAAAGAAAATAAAACTCTTAGCTGTCATCCTATTTTACACAATGGCAGAATTTCCATTGACTTCAAGACAACGGGCCGGCAAGCCAAGCGCGTGACTGCAGAAAGTGGCCACCGGTGTGCAACTCGGCTGTCACTCCCTGCGAGGCTTTGAGATATCAACTTATTGTTGCATCACAAATCAGCAGAACAACTTAAAGATTTGATTTTTTTTTTTTCCAAACTGAAATATTCTGTTATATTCTGAATTATACTTTGTTTTCAGTATGTGACAAGATTTCTTTTAGGCCTTGAGGTTTTGGCTAATGCTATGATAGAAGAAGATGCAAGAGTAAGTATAGAATGCTCTGCCTGTTTACAGAATCACAGAATGCTCAAGGTTGGAAGAGACACTCAAGATAATCTAGTTCAGCCATCAACCCAGCACCACCATAATCACCCCAAAACCACATCCCCAAGTGCCACATCCGGGAACCTCTTGAGCAGTTCCAAAGATGGTGACTTCAACACCTCTCTGGGCAATTTATTCTAGTGCCTGCCCACTCTTTCAGTGAAAAATTACTTTTTTAACATCTAACCTGAACATCAGTTTAGTATATCAATATATAGAATATGAGAATTGAAATGATAGACCATTTTTGTAATTTCTTGCAAAAGTATTACAAAAATCAGTAATTCACATTATTTTTTTTCTTGTTTAAATGAACAAGCACTTCAAGATTTCCACCCTACTTTCCATTCATTACCTTTTACAGGCTGTACGTGTATGAACAGGAATTTTAATGTCAAAACATAAAGCTTGAATTTTCAAAACTCAGGCAAGTTACCATGCTCAAAATCTTGCTCATTCTAATGAAGGAGCCTTGCCAATTAATTTTAATGAAATTGTGATGGTACCTATTACCTTTCACAAGTTTTGGATCAGGCCTTTGTTGAAAAATGTTTAATTATATCTCTCATCACACTAAAAATCTAAAGATACAGAAATTGGTCAAAAGTAATTAATAAACTTTTTTCTTAAGGCTTGTCCCAACTTGTTGCTTAATTTGCTCTAGCCAAATATTTAATTTATAACACTTTATTTATTGAGTGCAAAAAACGGTGAAAAACAATAATGATTAAGAATAAAATTAATGGAATATTTATCTCTATTTATAATAATCTCTTCAACAATTCATGTTTTCTAAGTTACAGTGCCATTCTTTATGTTTTCATTGCACATACAGAAGTAGCAATGTATATGTGAATTGTTATCAAATATTCTGAGATACATTTTCTTGTGGTACGTTTGCAAAATTAATACAAGATGTATTCATCTCCCATTCTGTCCTTTGTACTAATAAATCATGAAAAAAAGAAAAAAAGACATTATCTTACTAAAAAGATACGGAGTAAGATGTGGCCCTGGTTTTTTCCAACTCTCCAGGTTTATCAGGGTCCCAGAGTCTGAGCTCCAACAAGAAGGGAAAAATGTCTCAGCTTTAGTCCCAGGTGCTTGGGTGAGTGCACAAGGAAAAGGACTAGTGTTGGTTTTATGGCTCTACCATCAGGGTGGGAATGAGCAGGGACAAGAATGTCTGATTTCATATAGATTCCATGAAAACTGAGAAGAAAATGGTGCTGATGATCAGCTTAGTGCCAAGTAAGAAGAAGCTGCTTTTCCAAATTTGGGGCAGTGTCAAAATATTGAGATTTGCTTTGTAAAAAAAAAAAAAAATCCAAAAGGTTTCTGGAAAAACATCAAAGCAACTGTATCAAAACACTAAACATTGAAATGGTTCTGCTACATGATGTCAACTCAGTAGCACAAAGTCTTATTTTTCTCTCGAATGTTTAACACAATACAGACATCATAGTAGAACTAATGTGTAGAAGTTTTAAAAAACTTAAAATACCAACCAAATAAAACCTAACTAGCACAAGAAGAATAAAATAACATATGGAAGCTGATAATGGTCATAAGATTCAAACTACTTAAAAATTAAATAAAATCTTGTGAAATATTTGTATTTCAACAGTGCCTTCTGATAGTTTTTCAATATTTTAAAAGATTCTGACAATGAAGATCTTAGGGAAATGATACATTTGAGTCATGCTTGTCCTTTCCTTTTACTTTTTTGTCATTTTGGTTTTTGGTCAATAAAATGTGCAACAGCAGATATTAGTATCTAGTTCTGTTTGCATAATGGTGTCAGGATATTATAGGTTTCTAAGATCTTTTTCCCCATGAATCATCTTTATTTTGAAATAATGTAAAACAAATGTTCATTGCACCTACAGTCAACACTTCCCAGCTGAAATGCAGCACCCTGTAAGAGGAAAGCAAGTTTTGTTTGAAAGTGTGGGAGAAAGTACTCGGAGGAAGACTAAACCATAGCAAACAGCTCAAGCTGTCCTCTGCTGTGGTAAATGTTTCTTTACACAGGGCTGCCAGCATCCCTTCAGAACCCCAGTGCCAGAGATGCTGTGCAAGCTGATATGATTTCATCCATATGCCATAACCTGCAGGATCTTAATTCCTGTTGACTCACTGTGGTTTGAAAAGCAGAAGAAAAGGACACCAGGTAGGAAGTTGCTTACAGTCATTCTGCTACATTGTATGAGATTAAATGAGGGGATTTCCCATTAAGGTGAAGGAGAAAGCACACCTGTAAAGACTGAACATCAGCAATAATTTGGCATGGTTTCCTTCCTGCTCCGAAACCTGCTGGAATGTTTTTCACTTTTTTCAAACTCTCTTTTGTGTTACAGATGAAAAACAATATAAAATTTTAAAGCTGCAAAGCTGTACTTTCCCACCTGTTCACGTCTTAACATGACTGGACTATTTTTGGTTCAGAAAAACTGAAGAACTGCTTTTATACTTTTCCATGTCTTTGACTTCCAGTCTTGATCTATGATTTATTTTGTTTCACTCTCCCTTTCTCTCTCATGTGTCATTGTGTTGAGACTCTTTAAAAACTGCCACACCTTCTGTACTTCACCACGGGGACAGCCTGGACTTTTCTTGTGCTTGGATCCCTCACTTGGATGTCACTCTGCTGATAGAAGCCGAGAGTGCAGAGGGGAGATAAACCCCATTTCTCCTATGTGAAATAACGGTTGGACAAGAGTTGACCAAAATACGTTCTGAAAGGGCCTGATCTAATATTCCCTGCAATCAATGGAAGGCCTTTAACTGACTTCAGCAGGTCTCAGATAAGGACCCACATTAATATTGCCATTATCATTTGTAACGGAGGCTCTGAGCACTGCTGTACGGTATGTTTTGTAAGAGTAGGAAACAACCATGGCACGGCATGTTTGTCTCTGCTGTTTTAAAAGAACATTATTTTCATGCAAATTTTTGTTTGCTTTGTTTTCTTTGCTGCTTTTATATATCAGATGTGCCCTTATTAGAGGTCCTTCCTGTGTTTTGCAATCTCTCAAGCCTCAACAGAAAGATAATATTAAAAATCAACAAGGAGGTTTTTCTCACAAACAGTTTAGGCATTTGTGGTGAGTAAGGTTTAAGGAAAAAAAATATTTTGGAATAATTCAGACGAAAGAAGAAATCCCACCTTATTTAATCAGGTCTCACTTGTATGGGTGACAGTAAGACCATTATCCTTCATGTTGCATTGTGTTTCAGAATGAAACAGACCTTAGTATCTGACAGAAGAACCCAAGCTGAAATTTCTCAGGCCAGAGATGTGGAAGACTTTTAAGAAAGGCATAAATACCGCTTTCAGTTTAGAAGATTGCCTAAATACTGTGTAATAAAAATCTGTAGATATCAGAAAAATTAATGTCTCTGGTGACTTCCAGTGTGTGGGAAAAAAAAAGAAGTGAAGCAGAAAAAGCTGTTCTAAAAGAGGGATATCTCTCAGAGAGTTCTTTTGCTTCAGTAATTTTCCATTTGATTTACATCATGATCATTTCGGTGACTCTCATGAACTTTAATGAATTAACTTTTGCAATGTCCTCTAAAGAACGGAAATGTATTTAACCCTTGCAAGAGTCCTTAAGCTGGACCTGCTGAAGCTGGATGATACGCTTTGGATCATGCAGCACATCAGTTGCAGCATGCAGTCCTTTTCTCTTGAGCTCTGGTAAGTGACCTCAGCAACTCCAAGATTACATTTGAGCACTTGAGGAAGTTGTACCTTTGTGAATTGCTGCTGGCCATTGCTCTTGCAGTCATTACACCCGGGACTGACCTTCACATGTTATGTTCTGGGCTTTGTCCTTTTCTCATTTAAATGAACAGAAAAATCCTTTTGACTCTGCTATGAACAGGAGCAGGAATATGACATACAAGGAGCCTGTTCAAGAACCAAATTCAGGGTTGCATCTGATTCTGTCTAAATTGACATATATCCTTATATTTGTACACATCTTTTTCTATCAATATCTAACCTGTTCCCTAGACCATTTTACATTTCTCACTGATTTCTTACCCTCACCCACCACCTTTGCCAGTCTTAAGAGAACTTGCCAAAAATTGTAGCTTGTATGCCCAAACCTCAATAGAGGAATGAAGCAACTAATCAATAAACACTGAGGTCAGCCATGTATTATCTCTAATAATTATCTAGTAACTTCTTCAAGAGCTTTGGATTGTAGGTTTTACTAACTCAGTACATCGAGAAATGTATGTAGCTAGGAAATTTATGCGTATGTAAATAGTATTATTTGTATGTCACCAGTGAGGTTTGTCTGTATGAAAAACTATATAGTTTAAAAATAATATTTTCAGTTAAACTGATGAAGTAAAAATAATTGAAACGTGTCATTCATATAAATTTTATCATATAAATTTTAGTTAAATCTAAATTAATACGAGTTAGGCTGAACAAAAAGAATATGCTATATACCATGTTTCGCTCTGTTTTCCCTCATTTGTTTTCCAGTGTGATTTCAAGATAAACAACCTTAACTTTGGTAAAGATGCAAATCTAAGTCTGGCCTTAGTACTCTGAAGCACTAAAATGCTGATGAAGTTACAGAATAGCCAAATAGAAGAAGTTCTCACAGGCAGCTACCAAATTTTAACACCGACAGTAAGATGTAAGGGATAGATCCATCAGTTTGCAATAATGTAGGAAGAGAATATTGGTTTGCCGATCATAAGTTTCCTAATCAAGGAGGGAGGAAAAAAAAATAAAATAAATTATGAAAGCCTTGAAAGTCCCAAGAAACTTAACTATTGCTTTATGTCTAAATAAAGCTTTATGAGTTGGTAGGGATACAGCCAAAGGGATACTGTAAAGTGCTTCCTAAGATGTAATTCTGTGAAAGTAATTAAATTTTAGACTAACCTAGTAATTGTTGTTTCTGAAAAGGTGGATGGCTTTCTAGTCACATGCCACTGGCACTCAAGGAACACCACTGAGGAGACCCTAAGAAATAGGAAGTTGGCCATTTAACAAAGTATTTGAGACACATGCTACAAAAGTATTTGCAGCTACTGAAAGGACACAGAAAAGCATAGCAAGCACATGTGATCAAAACAATAGGCAGTACTTAAAGAATTATCATGATCACAGATGTGCTAGAAATGCAAAATGTAGGAAATGATAGAGGAAGGATCATTTTTCAGTTGTGTGCTGAACAAAAGGCACCCAGGAGGAGCATGTAGAGCCATTCTTCTCAGGCTCTATTACTTGTGTCACTAAGTGTGATGAACCCTGGAAAGCCTGGTTTACTACTTCATGGCAAGCATATGAGCTTTAAAACAGGCTTGATATTTCTACTGTCTGAGCTACTACACAATTATCTCCATTGCCAGTCCAAGCTAGAATAAGCCAGTGTTGCCCTCAGTAGCTCAGCAGGAAGACTGGAAGTGATTGGGCAGGTTACAGAGGAGACAACACACTGGGGCTGTTGGTTGAGACCCCGTGTACAGGACAGACAGAGGTTTGCAGTCCGTAAAGCGGTAGTGCCATACCAATGCAGCTGATACAGAGGTGTAAAGGGGATATCTGAAGAACATGGATCTCTTGAAAGTGTCAAGAAGGACGAAAAACTGGAGAGCGATGCAGCAGTGTTGCAGTGGCCATATCTCATTTCTCGACAAGAAGATAACTGCAAGTGGATAGCATTTTCCTCATGCAAAGGGAAGTAGCTGGTGGGCTTTGAGCTGTTTTGTGATATGAGACCAGTGGAAGACACTTATTCTACAAATGAATCTTTTGTGAGTTTCACTGCTGCCTACAGTAACCGTGAGGTCATTCTACGCAGTCAGCTCATCTGTATCAGAAAGGAAAGGAATACAGTATGACGCGGCCTTTCCAACACCCATTAAAAAAAATTGTGTCCTGTACCAAATAGTCTGAAAATGTTGCTTATAAAACAAAGAATGGTATTGGTCCTTTCCACATCAAACTAAAATGGTCCTTCCTTCCTTTCTTTCTTTCTCATTCTTTCTTTTTCTTTCTTTCTTTCTTTCTTTCTTTCTTTCTTTCTTTCTTTCTTTCTTTCTTTCTTTCTTTCTTTCTTTCTTTCTCTCTTTCTCTCTTTCTCTCTTTCTTTCTTCTCTTATATGAAATCATGTGAAGATTTTGTGAGCTTTTCCTTCCACAAAAATTTCTGTTAATACAGTATTGGGGTAAATTGCTCCAAAGCTTTTCCTGTGGAAAGATTTGATAACAGTGGATATCCCAACCTGTCATCCAGTTACAGAAACAAAAATTCTAACATATTTATGCTGTGGAAGAAAGCACAGACACCAGAGGGTCAGGGAATTCTACAGGCCATTGATCTTTGGGAAAGTCAAAACCAACAGAACTACATTTGCCTGACCAGTACCTTACAGAGTAAATAGTTATCCCTGCCTTTTAAAACAGTAGTGAATTGCTAGCTACAAGCAAAAAAAACGCATATTTTTTGTAGGTTTAGGGTAATCCCTAAAACCTGGAGAGGAAACTGGAAATAGAAGACAGGATGGCCCTGAGGCCTTCAGAAACTGCTGAAAAAACCCACTATTTCTAGGGTAGCCTACAGCATGTAAAAAAAAAAGCATAAGAATCTCTGAATTCTGACACTTTAGTAAGGCAGTAAAAAAAAAAGGTGATTTTCTGATAATACCAGCTTTGTCTGAGGGAGACTGGAAGGGTGGATATCAATCTTTGTGCGCTAGAGGGAGAGAAATAGCCAGCTGGGCTAGAATATTAGCCAAAGCACTCATGAACTGTGTGATTGTCAAGTACAACTAAAATGTCACTGGGAAGGTTAAGAGTATGTTTTCTTACAGGGGAATTCCAGAGGAACTATCACTGGGAAAAAAAAAAAAGAAAAAAAAAAAACACAAACCAAAAAGAAAAACAGTGTTTATAGGGCAAGGTTTCAAAGCTTTTTTGGCAAGATATAATTTCTACTGCATTATCACCAGCCCTCAATAACCTCAAGCAAAGGCAGAGACTGGAAGAAATGTGCAAACAAGATGATCCTTCCTTGGCACAGTTACGTACAGATCAGCTCCTGTTATGTCAGCTAAATAAAACAGACTTCACAGAGAAGCACTTGCCATCTCAGTGACTGACGGTAGAAGAAGCTTGGTCTATGTGTCTACCTACCGGTTTACAGAAGATAGAGGTTGTACAGACCATGTTGATGATGTCCAGCTCTTTCTGAAACATTTAGATGAGAATATAGGTGATGAGCAAAAACAATGGTCTCAGCAAGATCATGTGAGTACTTTTCTACAAGAAATGCTGAAGTCTGTTATTATCAGGAGTACTGAAAATGTATATTTAACATAAACAGCAACATTGTCTCTAGTTCTTGCAAAGAGGTATCTGAGGTTAAAAAAAATCACATGATTGGCCACCAAAGCAACCTCTGATAGTGTGAAAATAGATGTAATACATATTTGCTTCAGTCAAATGTGTTTAACTTGAACAGTATGAACTGGTATGGGATTTATGCTTCTGTTTAAAGCAGTCTGAAGAAGCAGCTCCTATGATAAGCTCATGACATTCACTTGACTAAGTCTGAAATCCAGAGATGGACCATTTAGGTATTGTCATTGAATACTTAATCATTTATATTAGAAACATTAAAAATGTTTCTCAGTTCTGTCCAAATTCCTCTAGGCTTAGATTCCTTCTAACCCAGAGTAAATGCCTTCAACTTCATTCTCGACCTCTAGAAGGCACTGGCTCCTTGGAAGAGAGAATGTGTGCCTGTGTGTTAGCTTACCACACTGAGATTTAGGGCTTTTGAGGTTAATTTTAATGCCCCTTCCAGTGTAATCAGATATCTCCTGCGTGTCTATCGAGATGTCGTTTGTTGCAGATCCATAGTGTCACTTAGCTGGTGTGCTGCCATTGTTGAGTTCTAGTGCCTCACCCTAAAAGTTGAGTCCTGCTCTCCAGTTATATTTGAGCAGAGAGTGGGGCCATAAGCAGATATTGGCCTCCTCGTCAAATTAAAACATCTGACAAGTGATAGATCAGTAAGGACAGATGCTTTATTTATTCATATGAACCCCTCAGCAATTTAGCTGGTTCCCTAATTATCCTGTTTAAGAAAAGTGAGTTGTCTCCACTTGTCTTGTATTTCAACCCACAAAGCACTAAGGATCTACCTAATTTGTCATTCTCAGAGCTACTAAAGGGGCCTTTACCTACTTTATTTTTCCTTTTCTTTTGCATAGCAATTGCCCCCAGTGGAAGACTGCCTCTCTGTTTGTGACCAGTTTAAAGAGTCAGATACTCAAGAAGATGAAATTTTTCTGTAATTTTGCTTATATAAAGTATTTTTTAAAAACCCACTCCCCAGAGGAACTACAATCCCTTATATTTCTAACTGAGGAAAGGGAACATCCCTGAAAATTGCAATTCACTTAAAACCGGAATAAAAAATTTTAATGGCAGTTCCCTGTGAAAAGAGAGACAAGGCACTGAGAAATTATATATAATTGCAAGTGAACAAAAAATTAACTGAGCACAATAAAATTATTATACTCATGCTTTATTCTTGATGAACCAAGTAGTAAATATTTTATTGCAGAACTAAGACAAATAGGTCACTAAATAAAGGAAATTTTTTTCACAAAAGTAATGTTGTATGATAAGCCCCTCAGTCAGTTTTCATAGGAAGGAAAGGAAGAAATATCCAACTTTGACCTAACAGTACAGACCAGAAAAGCTGTATTTGGCTGCATATGATTCTAATCTAGCAATAGTATCCCCATCAAACTGAAATCCAAACAATTGCCCCCACAGCAAGTTCACCTTTGATAACAAGTTGAGCACTGTCAATGCTCAGTTTCTGGAGCATCTCCAAAATAGCTGAGGAATCAGAACCCAACTGCTGACCTGGTGGTACAACAGGCAGATGATGGGCCAGCTCCGCTTTCACGGCTTTGTGTTTTACAGTGCTGACAACACTGGAGCTTGTTTTCATCAGTGTACTATCCAGATATGAGTCAGAAGACATATGGACAGCGTGTATACCAGCACTCTTTTTTTTTTTTTTTAAAGTCAGTTTTCTGTTCAAAACCACACTGAAAAAAAAAAAAAAGAAGAGCAGAAGAAAACCCAAACTAAAACAAAAAACCACACAACAACGATGTGCTAAACCGACAAAAACTGTCACTAATAGCTGCCTAAATCAATAGGTGGTCATCTCTTGCCCTCTAACTTCAGTGGGGATGGGAAAGGGGAATGGTGCTTGATGTATAACTATGAAAAATGTTTATTTGGGGAAAAGTTTTACATTAGCAAACCAGAACACTGAATACTATCTAGATTACAAACCTAAAAACTTGGTTTATGGCAGATGAACATGAACCAATTATATTGGTTATTATTCAAAAGAATGAAAAAAAGAAATAAGATTTCAGTTTGCTATTGAGACTATTACATCACAATATGCCTGCAAAATAAGAAGTGCCGATAAACAGGAGAATAGGCACTGGTGAAGTCAAATTTGGAGCTATATGCAGGGCATGGCCATTTGCTGGGGGATCTGTAATCCCTACTAGAAAGCAACAGTAGATGGCCTACTTTTCACAAAAAGTGAGAGCTAGAGAAAACCACATTGTGCCATCGGGAGGGGAAGCACAGGCATAGCCTTCATTATTAATTGGCATACACAGAAAGAGCAAGCAGAAACAAGACAAGTAAAAGAAAGAAGGGAATTCTCCCCGGAAACATATGGGAAGCACAAAACAGAAGTAATAAAACATTAAAGAATAGGGATACAAACACCAGCATGTCCAGAAACTGCAGTCATTAGTAATGAACGTAATGAAAGCACTGGAAGAGTGAACGCGACAGGTAATGGCTTCTTTTACACGTGTGAGAGAGTGCACAGCAAAAGAACAGGGTATATAATTAAGAAATGTATGAAAGAGTCTTCCAAGTATCAGTTTCTATATAACTCACCAGCCTTCACTAAAGGGAGAAGTAAAGGAAAGCACAGAAAATTCCACTTTGACACCTGTCTTTTAAAGCTGTTTTCATTTTCACAATTTATCTTTGTAGTTACTGCACAGCAGCAGACCCAAAGCCAAGCACTGCCAGCAAGTCACTCTGGCCACAGACCTGGTGTTGTACTCGCTTACTTTATGGGTCCACTAAACCAACTCCATTTTATAATTAGCCAGCAAGGATAATTTTCTGGCTAATTTTGCCATGTAAGCCCAATAAAGGCTCGAATCCCTAAAGAAAACTAAGCACCCAGCACTGCTGAGGTATCCTCTCTTCAAGAAGCAGAGCACAAGCTTTTTCAATACTTTTGACTATCCTTCTCCTATCTGGTTGAGCTCTCATGCCCGATGTTGTCATTTGACATTTACAAGATACCTCGGGAAATATTTTAACTCGGGTCCCAGAAGTTATTTCCAGGGCTGAAAAAACAGTGCACGTAAACATGCAATTTGAAGAATTATTGCTAAAAAATATTTGGTGAACACATTTTCAAAGTTCATACCCAAACCTTGTTGGACACAAATACTTACTAATAACACAGTGGTTGCTTCAGAATTGTCTAAGTGATAGCAATCACCTATTCAACCATTTGGTCTCAGATCCAGCAAACTTCTTTAAAAGCTAATGGTGTGACGTAGGAGTCACTTAATGGAATTAAATGGCAGCACTTATGGGCACAAGGAAGAGAGGAAGGAGCACTGCCGTGTTTGTATACACAGCATTACTGCAAACATAATTTGACTACCTCTTTAAAAGCAGTGATTAACAAGGGTTGCAAGATATAGAAATGGAGGTAATTAATTCTGTCATGGCCTGAAAAAAATACTTTTCTTGCCAATATTTTGGCACTTCCTACTGACTAATACAGAAAGGAGTGACATAGGGCCTGAGGATGTAAAACAGATAAGGTGGAAATGAAAAGCTTTAGTAGCTAGTCTACATTAGTCTTCCACAGCAATACAGTAAGTGTGTAGGAAAGTGGAAAAGTAAGAGATTGATTCCACTTCACAATATTCAGTCAGTTAAATGATGGGAGAAGGTCTGAAAGGGGCAAGGTTATAAGCATATAAAATACTGGATTTTAATAAGATAATAACAGACTACATGGGAAATAGGGTTTTGTGTGAGAAGTGTAAGTGTCCATGACAAAAAAAAAATGAGATTAATTATGGGTTAACATCTAAAAGAAAACATGTAAAAAATTACTGCAACCAGTGAGCTAGAACCACAGAAGGGACAAATCTCCTTTACCTATCTTCCAGTAATAGGAAAAATTAATGACTTTTAGAGACAATGGACTTGACAAGAGTCTGCCCATGCTTTTATTTCAACTGGTGTAAATCACCTTGTATTTCCTTCCAATTTATCAAGTCAATAGAAGAAGAGGGAAGAAAGACTGCCGTAATGGGGAACCAGGCCTTTCCAGCTGCATGACAGTGAAAAAAGGCTAAATGTAAGCAGTTGGTGTCTGTAGGATCTTGCTATGTTGTGCATGGCACAAGTAAGTGGCTAAACTCATGTACATGTGTTTACTCTCAACTACACTACTATGGTTTATAGATTAAGCTCTGCTTTCAGGTACAGCCAGGTATATCTACAGAGCCTTAAGAAACATCGTCGGAGTTGCTTTGCATTTACAAGAGAGAAGGAATAGCCTGAATTCTCTGCTAAACTGGTGCAAAGGTTCACCTCCCTCAGAGGACACTTTTAAAAGCAGCCACAGAACAAAAGCCTCTCTGCTTGCCAGCCGGGCATGTATTATAGTAACCACACCCTTCTAGGTAAACATGTACATAGAGCAAATCACTTCTTTTGTGAATAGGGTTTACTTTATCATTTTGAAATGCATATTGCTGTTCCTTGACATATTAGTATGCTTAAAGGAATCATTTAAGAAAATACACTTATTTGTCTATGTTTACACTTACTTGTCTTCTCCTGTTATTAATCAAATTTGTCTAATACTTTTATCACAGCGTATTTTATATAAATAAACAAACAAACAAACAAACAGAAATCATGATGGCCCTCCAAGTAGTAGTCACTAGCAACAAAATAAAGCCAAGAAATCACATAGTCTTCTGTGTGATGAGAGTAGTTGGAAAGGCTGTATTGCTCCAGGTATTCTGGTAACATACGATGTCAATACCCCACCATATCGTGAATTTTCTATTGCTTTGAATGCCAGTGCTCTGCTACACGTTAAAAAGGTGAAGCTGCATATGCAATGAATGCTTCTTGTTGTTAGTGCTGTGTTTTAAAAAGAAATTAGATTGTTCTGTGTGGTGATGTAGGGCATCACATGGAAAGTCTAGTTTTCACAGGAGGCCCTGCACTTGGAACACCACCAAGCCTACCATGCTTGGGCAGCCGACTCGACGAGTGGTTCTGCTGGTGTCCAAAGATCTGGTGCTACTTGCCCCAAGCCTCCTTTTGCACCTTCTGTACCATGCTGTTTCAGAACAAATGAAAAAACAGCTTTTGTACAACATATGTTCAGTTCCTATAGTAAGCTATTCTTGCAGTTGGAAGGCCTCAGGCATTACTCTCCTTCCAAGCCATACACAAACAAAGAGGGTTTACCACAAAAAAGAGCCTCTGCTGAAGAGTGTAAGGTTTACCTTTGCTCCCTCACTCAAGTTCCTAATTTCATCAAGTCCTATAAAATTTCAATTGATTCAGTTTCACCTTATCATTGAATTCTTATTGCTACCTGACCTAAGGTCAACTACACTTTCAAAATAAATAAAGAAAAAGATACAATGCAATCAACTGGTAAGTCTGAACCATTGCCATCTTATTTCTGTTGTACACCAGAACACACTGGATTTTCAGTGTAGGTGCTCTGCTATAATCAGGGTAACAGTGGTCCAGAGGACTCTAAACCTGCATGTGCAGAAACCAGAGGTACAAAGTTAAAGATCTAGGCTACACCATCTACACTGCTGGAGCAGGAGCCAGCAGAGCACCTCTTCTTTATCTATGCACAGGGATGCACATCCGAGGAGAGATCTTGTTTCCAGCTGCTAAAAGTTTCCAGTCAGCTTCCTACCCTCCAGCCTGGCTGTAAGAAAACATGGGTATGATGGTGTGAGGTAGCTGCATCTCCTGCTGGCCCACAGTTTGCCATCTGTTTCGGCCTTACCCAGGACCAGGCTACGTCCATTTTCAGCAGGGGAGGTGGCTGCCACTCACACCTAAGTGTTTGCTTTTCTTGGAGTCCTGGCGCACGTGCAAATCTGGGTGGTGATACATCCAGTTACCTTTGAGGCAGGTACCCCTCGGGAAGCCAGCATAGGGCCAGACACCAGCCTGGCCCTCACACACTGCACAGTTTATTAGAACAAAAATGTTAATGCACATGGTTGGACATAATTTTTATCCACAGATAGGAGAATCTGGCTAAATATCTGGCTCTAAGTGACTTGGCATGTGACGCAAGAGGCATTACACTCTGGTCTCTTGCCTCCTTCCCCTGAACTTTTAATCAATCTTCTTATCTCCTTTTATGAGGGACTTGTCAGGAAGTCTACATCAAAGGAAAACATACATTTTTATTTTGCTTCAGACGTATTAACAATATTTATTAAAAAACATTTCTGGCCAAAATACCAAAAATCACCTGATGCTCAATTATAAAAATACCACAACTGCATTTGAAACTTTACCGTAACTACAGTCTAAAAGTGAAACTAAAAAAGTGAAAGCTGCTTGTTGTTTTATGATGCACAGGCTGAAAGAAATGCAAAAAGTAAACAAAAAAGCACACATAAACATACATTTATAAAAATGCTTCTGGAATTCTAAGATATCTTTGCACCAGAGGGAAAGATGGCAATTTATAAGACTTTTGATAGGAAAAAAACATGTGTGATCATGTAAGTTGTTAGACACTGATTTCATAGTACTCCTTGCAGATTCTCTGACAAACTCAGAAAAAATAGGAACACCTAGGTAGAGACTGCTGCTGAGATTTTCCAAGGTCTAAAAAAAATGTATGCAACCATCTCCTGTCCGTTTGGAAAATCCTCGTGTTCAGGCTTACTGTTCTTCTCACAGCTAAACTACCTTCGTGATTCCTTTTCTATTTGGTTATGCCTAGTTAACTGACGCTGGCAATACTCAGCCCAAGTCGTGCCAGCTAAACAGCAGATCGCAGCAGGAAAACAGTAAGGAAGAAGACAACATAGCTTGGATTTGATGTTTAACCGGGATTCTTGAAACTTTCTTCACATGCTTTTAAACTTCTTTTTGAGGTTTACATTTATAGTGGAGGTGCAGGAAAACAACTAATTCAACTTGTATTTACCATTTACATAATTACTTTTATTAAATTACCTATATAATTTGTGTAAGCAAAGAAAAAAAATCGCTAGAACACGCAGTTACACTGTTTACAATTACTCTGTCAGTTGATGCAATTACTATAAATAGGCTCAGAGACATCACTAATTAATGAAGTTGGAAGAGTAATGTAAGAAGAAGTCTGCTACTTCACATCTATGGCATATGATATCTAAGTTGAGATGTAGAAGGGTGATTTCTTTTTCTTTAGGGCTTTGGCAAGAATATATTAAAAAGAACCCTAACACATCAAAGTCCCCCAGGCTACAGATGCTTGGGAAATAAAGCAAAATAGTAGAGTTGTGGCTTGTATTTAGCTAAATTTTAAACATTAAGAATGAAGCAACACGAGTGGAGTGCATGCACACACCTTACTGATTTCAGTGGGGTTTATATATGCAGAGTGAGTTGTGGAAGATTGATCTTTAAAGCTGGAGCAGAGGTGTCATTTCCCTCTCTATTTTGAACACAGTAAGATATGTTTTATTTGCAATTTTATGTAATCTTACAAACCAAATTTAGTGGATTCTTTTTTCAGTCTGGGAGGAAAAAATGTGGTTCTTCAGAGTCACTGGAGAAGAAATGTAATCTTGCAAAAAAACTGTCAGAAAAAAATGGTGCATATTAACAACTCTCTTGAGAGCAATAACAGACATTCTTTGCATTTATTCAGCAAATTTACATCCAAATCGGGAAGATGTTGGATTTATCTCAGTTAACACTGAAATATTTGCAAAAATCAATAAGGGAAAGTGTTTCCTGCAGAAGAAGGAAGAGATAACCTTGCACAGTTTTGTTTGTACCTCTCTGGGATACTGGAGGCAAAATGACCACTTCAGTGAAATGTGCGTTTTCAATCACAGACTAGTACATATCCTTAACAGTAGATCCAGTGAATCCTGACATATCCTTACAGCCACACTGATGACAGGCTCAGCTCTGGGCCTCCTGTGTACATAAGCAACACTCACTGGTGGAGCAGTACTTAAGAGAGTACTGCTCTCCTACTTCTAAATAACTTTCTGTAAAGAGTTCAGGAACATTTTACACACACAAAATTTATACTCTTGTGGCTTATTATCAGCTTTGATTTTGCAACAGTAATATCCCAAACACCTGGCAACCCTGTGGACAGTGAGACATCTTTCTGTATTTTCTCTGGTCTCCTGATTTTCTTCATTGCCCAAAATATCTTTACTGGAAAAAAGCCCCAAACAACAAAACAACTTAAAAATCCAATGGATATGAGTAGCCTTGTTCTCTGCTGATGCCAAAATACTTTTTACACATAGGTGCAGAACACAGCTGAACTGGTCTTCAATTTTCCAAATTAGCATTAAACCCTAATATGCTCTGTGAGCACTTCCTCGCAGAGAAATGCTTTGCAGACATGTCACCGTACAAAGCCCCCTCACTCTGCACTAACACTGGTCCCCGGTGCAGCAGACCCATTTTACAGGTAGGCAGACAGAGGCGGGTAGGGACGGCACCTCCTACCGGAGGCTTGGGTAGGGCAAAACAGGAACGACGTGCACCCTCCGCCTAATTTGGCACGAGGTGTGATCCCAAGAATTGATGCGTCCGCTCGGGGAGACAGCCCCGGCTGTGTGTCCATCCGCGCTGCCCGAGCCGGTGACTCCCGTTACGCGGGAGCCTTCGGGACGCAAAGCGCCGCGGCGGGGCGGTGCGGGGCTGCCCGCGGGCTGTACCCAGCGCACGGCC
>VZTI01002281.1:14263-31564 GCA_013397865.1 Struthidea cinerea | reverse complement strand
TGGTAAGAGACAGAGCTCCCCTTCTCTTTGCTCTCTTTGCCTTCGGGATCGCATTGCCTTACACCGCACACCATCAGCAGCCAGAGTGACCCGGACGACGGGCTTCGGGAGACTGATTACCCAGTCTCACCCCGCTGCCAGCGATAGCCCGCATGAAGCGGCTGACAGCACGCTGCCAAGAGGCAGACTCTGAGAAGCAGTGTCCACCGACACTGTCGCCGAGCCCTGCCGGGATCGGTCCGAATGCCGCTTGAGCGGTGACGGTCCGAGGGTCCGCGGCGACACTGGACTCTGTGTCGTTCTCTTTATGCGCCTCGGATGTGACAGCAGCACATTATGTAGGGCTATAAAACCCCATGCCAGCCTCATTCTCTCGGCTTTCTCCGTGGCTTTCCCTGTGGGTTTTGTGTTCTCCAATAAACCCTTCCCTGTCCTCACGAAGAAGCTCCCCCGCCTCATTCCTGCCTCCTCCGTGCACCTTTACTAATACCGTATTTTTAGCCCGGTTCCGTGGGTCCCGCAAGCCCACAGAACCTGGGGCATTTTCGGTAATACAGTCAGCTGGCAAAGAGGCAGGAAGGAGACTCACTTTTCATCCTGCTGGATGGTTTATTCCATGTTTGCAGCCGAACTCCCAAAGCAAATCTGAAACCCGATCCCGAGGGTCCCCGTTTTACCCGGGGCCAGGGAGAAAGGTGGGATCAGGGAATGGGGACCAATGGGAGAATGCCAGGGGAGGAGTGAGAGGCTTACAGCCAACCGGGAGATTCAAACCAGGACAGACCATACCAAGGAACAGAGCATCCCGGGGGAAGCCCCCCGGTCACCCCAACACAAAGGCATGTCCACGGATCCCCACACTTTACCATCGGTGGGCGAGGTGAACCCCAGCTGGAGCTTTGCCTGCCCCCCAGCACCACAATCCAGCTCTGTCCCCCCACCTGGGGCAGGTGGAACACTGCCCGGTGCTGGGACAGTGTGCTGGCCAGAACAGCACCACGGCAGCTGCTGGAATCCCAAACATCTGCTGGGCCCTGGGATGGATCCCCAGAGGGTTCAGCCCTCCCAGCTGCACTGCTGGGGCTTTTCTCTCCCTTACCCGGGGGCTTTACCGACAGCTCTGCAAGGAGAGGGGAAAAACTGCTTTTATAGAGAGTTTTTTGGTGAGTTGAGGCCTAGTCTGGGTTCACTTAGAGTGTTTTTATGGTTGAGGTCACAGTGGCACAAAGCCTGGTATTGTCTTCTGAGTGGAACTCATTGATGCATAGAAAATCCAAACTTGAGACTGGCTTTTATGTAGTAAAAAACAACATAATACAGTACAGGAGTATAAAAAGGAACTGTCCAGTGCAAACATCATATACATTGGAAATGGATACAGTGTTCCTTAAAATAACTTTAAAAAATCAGGTTTAAAAACAGCAATTCCAGGTAATACAACCTGGCTGATACCTACCAAAGTACTTGACTTACTGCACTAAATAATTTCATAACTAACACTACCTGCTGATAGCCAGTACCACAGGTACTGACAAAATCCTACGACTGTAAGTATTATTAGTTAGCATTCTTTATAATACACAAACACGTGGAACCCCTATAGCACATACTGCTGGCTGGATTAAGCAAAAGAGAATGAACACATTCAAAATAAAACCAAGGCTGTCATCCCAAAATGTACTTTCTAAAAATAAAGGGTGAGATCCAAAGCTGATTTGAACAATGGACAGAATTCTCCTCAGTTTTCCTTTAGTTGCCATTTGAAAATTTGAGTGATTACGTTGTTGATGTTGCATTAGTGTCCAGCCAAGTATTGCATCGGGCAACTTTTTACAGCAGTGAGGAGTGATGTGAGACCATTATTGTGCATTGCTATTTCCTGCCAAGAAAACACTTTGGGAGAAGGGAGTGTGAGCTAGAGATGACGTGAACAAGTAAAAAGCAAATTTGTGAGGTTCCACCACACTGGTTTAAGAAAAAGGAAAAAAAAAAGATTTAGTATTATTTGGTTAGCTACCAGATTTAAATAATCAAATCAGCTAAACTAATACATACAGCTCCAGCACAGATCCTGCACAGTGGGGGATCTGTGCAGTAGGGCTCTGTTCCTGTTGGAGGCAACAGGACTCTGCACTGCTGGAAGCCAGAGACAGGCCATGGTCCTAAGGGATCCACTTTTCCCAAAATGTATTTGGCCGGGTAACTTCCCCCGTGGGAAGTTTCCTTCTGGTCATTCTGTGGCTCTTCACCAGGTGGGAAACTGAACACAGTCCCTTACCAGGGATGTGGTGGCTGCAGCTCCAAACCTGCCTTACATTTGTGGTGCTTTTAAGCAGCCAAGTGTGTGGGTGTGTAGCATCCTGGTTTGGGAGTCTACAATATTTTCCTAGGTGGAAATACTCCTTTTACAGTACCTGCTAAGAAAAAAAGCACAACAGTTTCACAGTAATGAGGCCCTTCATTGTTTTGTCCCTGAAAAAATGCTATTGCTTTAATAATGCTGAATAAACCCCTTATTCAACCTCTTTAGAAATCTAGAGACCTATGTTTCCATCTAGAGAGATTTACAGTGTTGGAGTCTTAACATTCCCCTGATCTCCACGTTTCCTGCCCTGCAGGATGTGTTCCATTGAGCAACACTGAGATCCTATTTACAGAGAGAAAAAATAATTTTGCTGCTAGCTAGAGCAAATTCTAGCATGCCAGAAATGTGCCTGAAATCATCATCAGGCTGTTAAAAATGATAGATGAAACCAGATTGTGTGTCTGAAAATCCTGTCTAATTTTATCTTGAGTAACTCATAGATGTAGTAGAAGGCTATAAAGCAAAAATAATTAATAGAATGGAAAGAAGGAAAAAATCATGTTTCTTTTTGAAAGTGATGGAATAATTTCTAATATTAAGTGATAGACCATATGTTCCTCCTCTACTGGGTAAGCATAAGTGTGGAATATCAATAAAGATGTTGCAAGAGGGGCAGGCAAAGCAGCCAGCTGGAGATCCAGGGGGGTTAAAACATCCCCTCCCAATGCCACTCTCCCAGCGGAGGGTGACTTTGGACCATGTGGATGGAAACAGCACAGGAGGAGAGGAATGAGGGAGAAAATGGGGACAAAACCAGGAGAAGTGGGGAAGATGGGGAGAGGAAGTATGTCCTGGAAGACTTGAGCAGGTCCATGAGCAGCAAATTTGGGGGAAAAAGTGAATGTTAGCAAGGACGGTAGTGCTGGGGGAAGTTAATACTGGTGGTCTCTGTGTGTCTTTTTAACCCTACTGCAGGTTTTTTCCATGCCTGTTTGAAATCCTACTACGGCTTGAGGGAAGAGCTGTGAGTTCCTCTTTGGCCACTGGCAGGCAGTCTCCTGGGGGTCTGTCTGTAGCGGGAGGGAGAAAATTCATGTCTAGTTTGAACTTAATACACAAAATCTTCACTTGGTTCTGATCCGTAGAGCTCAGCTAACATCTTGAACCTGGGTCCCCAGTCGTTGAGAATGTCATAATCAATGTCTGAGTCTGAGGAGCCCGAGCCCAGGGAGCTGAGGGACTCCGCGATGGACTCAGCGCCTTCGTAGCCGTAGATGTGCAGAGTGTCGTAGGGCAGCAAATCCCTGTCATTGTCAGCCTCGTCCTTCTTCACCTCGATCATCATCTCCATGCCCCCGGCTCCAGGGGTGATGTTTCCAGGAGGCTTCTGGACCTGTGCGTACAGAGAGGGAGCGGCTTCCGCCTTCAGGCCGTTCTTGCGGACGGAGTTGAGCACGGACACATCGTAGCTGGTGGTGTCCATCTCACCGCCTCCCTCCTCGTCGTAGGTGACCAGCTGCTCGTGGATCTCTGCCACGTTCCTCCTGAGGCCACTCAGATCCTTCTTGTGCCTCTTCCTTAGCAGGATCAGCAATGCAATTACTGCAAAGGAAACTTGGATGAGCGAGTGTGAATAGAGAAGTAAGACACTAAAACAAATTGAATTTAAAATATGTAACACAGTCTGAAGTGGTTTATTTTTCTGGAGTGTTTTTTAACATATATTTACCAAAAAAATAGTTAAATTTGTTTTTTTTTCACTGTAGGATTAGTTGAAGGAGTTCAGTCCGGACACGAATTGTCCACCTGACTCTTGAGCTGGAATCACAAGTACAAATGCATGGTGTCACAAGGTCATTGAACCAACTACTGCCTTGAGCTGGTAAATCTCTTAATGCCAAGCATCAGATGCTACTTACGTGGTACTTGCAAAGCAGGCCAGTTCTCAGGCAAGAAACAAGTGCTGAGCCCTGTCTGAGAGATTGCAAATACAGCAAACAGGTACTGGCCTGCTGATCTGTTACAGATGTATTAATGTTCTGCTTAAAGGGCTTCCAGACCAGTTCTGCCATAGGAAGCAGGAATCCTGTTGTTACTGCCCCAGCCCAAATTTGCAGTGTTACAGCTGTGTGTGAGGCTGGTACCAGTAAATCAAGTGTATTACACGTGTGTGCAATAACCTCTCCAGTGACTCAGCCTGTCCAGAGGGGTGAGAATCTGTGCTAACAGGCCGGAGGGGAAGAGCACGTGAGATGAATCAAATAGGTACAGCATTGCTGGCTTCGTGACCATTTCATAGCCACAAAGCTTTTGTAGATCTCAGCTAAAGACAGAACAAAACAATCCTCACACTGTAGTGCAGAGAACATTCCAGAAGTCAGTTACTCACCAATGATTGTGAAGATGCAGACAAAAATCGCCACCAGTGCTTGTATGCTGACGCCGACCTGCTTTGCCATCTCCTCACAGAAAGTGAAGTTGCCTTTCTCGTTGCACTTGCAGACACTGATGACGAGAGTGTTTGTGCTGGTGAGGTCGGGGTCGCCGTTGTCTGAGATGAGGACAGGCAGGTAGTGGAATTTGGCAAGCTCCCGATTAAACTGCCCGTATCTGACAGTGATGTTAGCGGTGTTATCTGGAAGGAGTAATGACATCCCATTAAGCGATAATCTCTACCTGATTGTCCTCACAGATTTCCTGTCAGCTGGTGCCTCTTCCCCTCAGACAGTGCCAGCCTTTTGGGAACCCAGTGAAGCTTCGGTGGCAACAAACACCTTTTTATTCAGTATGTTAAGCCTTTAAAAATAAAGAGTTACTTAGCTCAGCTAGACCAATCACAGGTCAGTGCTACAGCTTTTCTTCCCTGAATCCCAGGGTCCCACTCTGAGCAGCTGAGGAAAGGTATTGCAGGGATACGCTACCGTAGTTCTCAACCAGGGAGAAGTTGCTATCTTCTGTGGCCAGTAGGTATCTGAAGAAACCTCTGGGTGATGTCTCATCCTTGTCAACAGCTGAAATCCTGACGATCACCTACAAGGGTGGAAGAGGTCACAGTTTCCAGTACACATTGCCTTCAGTGATAAAACATGTGGGAGTGTTCAAGCTGGGCTGTGTGTCCCGTGTAACCCTTCAGTAAAGGGCAGGACACAGGTATCTCAGGATGCTCCTCTTGAAGTTTTTTCAAGGCAAGAATTTTCTTTGTGGGTCTTTGAAAAGACCAGTTTTGCCTCTTCAAATTTTGCGTAATGAAAGCACGAAAAAAGCCTCATGCTCCAAGACATACGGCTTGTGGAAATGTCTAAGATGGTGTCTTCTCAAGTGCTCAGCCTACTTTGAGGTGTGACTGTCATTCTTGGAATGCCATTGAGACTGCCACGCCTGAAGGACGTGCTTGGGTTTTGAAATCCTCATCCTGATATAGATTAGATGCATAAAATATAAAAAATGTGTCTGATTATGTCCCAAAGGTATTTTAAAAATTAAACTAAAGGTGAAATTTACACCTTGTGTGTTCTATCAGAGAATCTAGGCAGTGACAGTGTCCTGGTTCCAGCTAGTAAAGAGTTAAATTTTTTTTCAATAGCTTGGAGGGGGCACAGAGGTTATTCTAGACCCCTTCATGTCATTGCTGGGAGGGGAAAGGGACTCTCCTCCTGGGACAGGGGGTTCCTTCTGTTCGAGCAAGTGTGGTGGAGGGAGTGGTGGGATAGTGCTGGTCCTGAGCCAGAGGGAGCAGTTTGGGTGCCGTGGCTGCTCCACACTCTCTCTATTTTTTTCTCTGTATATTTTTTGTTATTTATATTGTTGCTATTACTGTTCATTTTCTTATCTCATTGCTGTTTCCAGTAAATGGTTCTTATCTCAGCCCATGATCCTTAACTTTGGTGCCTCCAGTTCTCCTCTCCATCCTGCTGCAGTGGAAAAGGGGGGGAGCGAGCGGCGTGTGGTTTGGAGTTTCAGTGGGAACACTAAATTGGGGAGTACCATTCCTAAACCATGACACAAAGTGTCTTAACTAAACAAATATTACGGTCTGGGCTGGACACTTGTGTCTGAGGCCAAACAGGTACATCCCAAATACCGGCACTGTTTGTGCCGAGTACTAACAGAATTTGTGTGTGCAGATCCGTGCACTCTATGACCACAAAATAAAGTTCCGTGCAGCAATGTTTCTCTTACTAGTTCGAGTTGTTTCCATCTTAGTATCACATATGAGCATTTGTGTGATGGAACTGAGTTGCTGATTTTTGCTGTGCAAAGCTTGGCTGTCCTTCATGGCTCAACTGTTAATTCACAGACGTGAGAGCCCGGGGGGAGAGGGGCAGTGTAGCCCATGTGTGCAAGCAGATAAAAGTCAACATTCCAACAAGGTAATGTCCCTAAGAGATACTCCTGACCAGGGATGGTTTGGAAATCAGTGAAATGATCAGGTGCTTTGGCATGAAAACTGAGACTCGCTTTTATAAAAAGACATCTTTCACCTGAGCTTACAAGCAGTAATTCAGGTTTCAGGGAAAAACTCTCCCTGTCTCACCTTTCCTGGTGCAGCATTTTCACACACTCGGGGTTCCTCGGGAGAAACAAGTTCTGGAGCATTATCATTTACATCATCAACTATTACATGAACGTGGGCATGTGACTCTCTGTCAGAAAGACGGCCTGGAATGACAAGAAGGGTACAAGTCTCACAAGTCTGGAGTCCCAGTGCTGGCTGAACTCCCCGTCCCACACTTTGTGCCCACTTCTGTGCCTCCCACATGATGAAGAACTTCTAGCTCCATCATAATTTAAACTTTTCCTCTGAGATTTACATATTTTCCTAAAATCTCTCCTAATGGTTAAATCATCAAGGATCTTTGAGGAATAAAGTGGCAGTAGCTTATGGCTTCCTGATTCTTCCCACTGCATGGCAATGGATTGAGCATCGTTCTCTGGCACTAAAGCACCACGGACAGAACAGGCCATGTCTGTATTATTAAATATCAAACCAAGTGCGGACTGGCCTGCCCCACTCCCTGGAGCTGAGCAAAGCCAGGTGCCAAATCTTAAAGAGATCTGTGACTTATTTGTAGGGATTTGTTTGATTTGGAAGATGATTATGCACACCTTGAAGCACCCCCTTCATGCCTAGCTCAGGAGGAATGTCCTGTCAGGTTGTGCCTTTCATTTCTGATAAGCTGCAGCCCTGCTGGAAAGATGTACTCAGATTTCTTTCAAACTGGGAAATGGGTGGCACTTACCATCTTCAAGGATCTCCACAGCTGCTACAGTGATGTTGTATGAGGAGCTGAATTCTCTGTCCAGAGGCTTGGGAAGCTGAATAATTCCATTATTGGATACCCTGACGTAGTCTCCATTAGGACTAGCTCTACGCTGAATATATCTGTTTTTTGTTTAAAACGAGATATGTCAATGCAAGGCTGGTAATGTCGTGTTTCACTTCATTTCTTCTCAGAAGAAGGTCAAAGAGTTCTTGTGTGACAAATTACATTAATATCTTGACCAGGAGGGCTGAGAAGATTTCCCTAAAACTATGCAAGATGTGAGAGTGAAATACATCTGTCAGAAAAGTTTCCAGATTATTGTACTTTGCTCTTTCAGAAGTCTATTTCCTTCTCTAAGCACATGCTTGAGAGAGCTCTTACAATAAAAAATATAAAAATAAATTATAGCCACGTAAAAATACCCAGGATTATATTTTTCCCTAAATATGAAAATGTTTTATCAGTAACTCCATGTGGTAATTACATGGGTAAATGTAATTTATGTCCAGGTTTTGGTGAGCATATATATCCATGGCTGCAGTGCTGAAAAATCAAATTGGAATTTTTTTGCTTTTTTTGGCATGCAGATTCTGAAAAATAGGGCCAAAGTCTTGGTTCTTTGTCGAATTCTTGGCATCATTAATGAATTCTGCACTTTTAAATAGAATTGCTAAAGCTGGTGTTGTCTTACCTGATTTTCCGTTTAGCAGCGTCGGGGTCCTCTGCATGAACTGAGCCAAGTGTTTTCACTTCTGCATGGTTTTCCCTCACTTTAAATTCATACGGGAATTTAGTGAAGACAGGAGGCTCATCCACGTCGGTGACTTTGATGGTGACTGTGGAGATGCTGTGGGGGTTGCCGGGTTTGAAATGGCGCAGGTTAACGGTGGGGTCTGTTGCTTCAATGCCAAACCTGTACTCTGCTACTGTTTCGAAGTCCAGGGGCTAAAACAAAAGACAATTACAGATATTCTTCCATTGGTGATGTCTAAGCAAACTTTCCATCGGCTCTCTGTGCGGATTCAAGATCTGTGCTCTATTTCATGCTTGGCAATGTTACCAAATTACATCTTGGCTGGACCTGTGGGAGAGCATTTCCCAGCTGAACTTCTCTGCCATAGTGTGGCTCAAACTACCTCTGGTGTGGAACAGATTCATCCAGTAGTTTAAGTTCAGCAAGTAACTCTTGGGTTAAATAATTTTCTTTTTATAATGCTGTAACTACCAAAACTTGGTTAGCTCCTGTCCCCCAAAGGAGGGGGAAGAGATTCTCCTCCTGGCTAAGCTTTGTGTTCTGAAGGCATTCAAGGCAGATTGCAGATCTGCACTGACTGACAGCTGGGGCATTTAGTGATAAATGACATCCTCTTCCCTGTTTTTCCCCTTGCCTGAGATTATAAAAGGAATAACACAATGGGAGGAAGGCCAGGAGCTCGGGCAGTAAGAAATGCTCCTTTCAAAGTTTCCTTTGTTCTACCACCTGAGATTCTAAAAGCACTGAGACACAGCAGTTATGGTGACTCTTGTTTTTGTCTTGAGTAGACGCTGCAAAAGGAAGTGATGGGACTTATCCAGCAGCTGACATTTTATCTCACATGGCTGTATATTTAAAATTACAATGTGCGTGGCCAAAACCACATTGCGAAACAGGGTGGTGAACTTTGCCCACTATGTGTTGGAGGAAGAGCTGGATCCAAATCACTCAGGGAGCGTGTGTGGGGTCTGTGACTGCTCCTCCTCTGGGCAGGCACTGCATTCTCCAGGTCCTGGGAAGATTAGGGGAAGAGTTGCACCAGGTGAAGGAAAGCTGCTCATACCCAGTTGTGACCACAGCCAAGGACTTTACTGCCAGTCTTGAAAGTTTTCTCTTCATAATGATATTTCTAGTCTTAGCAGTTACAGAGAGATATTTGGAAGGGAAAAACACATTCCTGTCAATCTGAGGATTACAGGAGCTGATTTATAGTCCTCTCTCCTCTTTTTTTTTTTTTTAAACAGCAAGTCAATGAAATAAATGAAGTCTTGGTTTGGCAATGCTCTGCACCAGTCCCTTGGTACAAATCAAGGGAGTTTGAGAATTTAAAAAAAACAGAGAACAAACCCTAATAAAGGCTTTGAGAGACTTAAAGACTTATAAGAAATTAGTGGGGAAGCTCTGAAAACACCCTGAGGAAGGTAAGGGAGCTTTGGCTCGGACTGGAGCAAATGCCAAACCGCAAAGAGACTTTTAGAAAAGAGGTTGGGTGGACTCGTTCACATTTTCTACTTTGGTTTCACGTGGGCTGCAGAAGGGAAGGATTCTTTGACTTGGCCAGTGGGTTCAACTCTTAAATCACTGCCTCTTTGAAGCATCTAACCACTTGAAGTTTGCAAGGAGCCCAAAGTGCATAACCTGAATATCTGACAGAGCCCCCGCTGCACTCTGCAGTAATTCTGGAGCTTTTCAGGTCTAGAGGTTGAAAAGGACTAGAAATCACCAGCTCTTCTTCTCCCAGAGTTCGGAGAGCTGGTGTTCAGGATCAATATATTTCATGCTGACTTTCATGCATTTCCATTTTTTCCTGCTGCTAGTCCTAAACCAAAACCACTGCGTTACACATGGAAAACCACAATACCCATCTTTGTTACAGGCAGAAGTACCTTCTTTGGCCTAATGATTCCTTCATTTGTGTATGGATTTGCTACAATGTCAAAGGTGTCCCTGAACTCTCCTTGGATAAAGCTGTATCTTGTATTTCTGTGCTGTGGTTCATCAATATCTTCTACTTTGACTCTGCCAACTTCTCCTCCTACTGAAATGTTTTCAGGAACTTTAAAGTGAAATGACGCTGTTAAAAAAAAAAAGAAAAAAGACATAAGGAGTGTGTACATGGGACTTCGTTAAAAATGTTCTTACTTCATAGATGCACAGAAAAATATTTCATTGAGAATTCAGCACTGCATATCTCTAAGACATATAAAAGTATAAATAATACCCCAAGTTGTCAAGATCTTTAGCAAAGTGATGAAATTAATATTGATTTTTGTTTTCTGCTCTAGGTGTGCATCGCCCAGGAACAGTGGCTGTGGCTGAAACACAGAAGAATATGAATATGTAAAGTTCCTTTGGCCGTTTCAAAGGGAAGTTGAGTTGTGCTGGACTGTGACCTAAACTTGTGGCTGTGTCAGCCCCTGGTTTCCAAGAGGTTCAGAGCCCGTGGGACACTCACGGTGTTTGAACACTGGGAAGTTGTCGTTGATGTCGGACAGAGTGATGATCACTGTGGCTGTGCTGGAATCCCCAGAAAACCCCGGCGCATCTTTGGCTTGAACAACAATCTCGTACGTTGATTTAGTCTCTCTGTCTAAATTAGGCTCTTTTGTGTAAATCACTCCTGTGAAAAAATAACATGGAATACAGTTAGATTTTGCAGCACGTCCAACATCTCTTCAATTTTGACAGCAGGTTTTTATCTTATGCCACACATTCAGCTTTAAGTAGCAATTTTACAGTGGTGTTTTTCAAGAAATGTTAGAAATTTTTCTGCATGATGGAATATTTAGGAGAATTATTGCAGAATATTCCTTTTAACAGATCTTTAACCTCTTTACCTGCGTTCTTTGCTCTAGGAGACTAGCGTGGTTACAAGAGATACTGATATTGGTTTTAAAACTGGGCAAAATTTAAGCTAGAAAATTTAGGAAAGCAAATGATTATTGATTATTGAATGCTGCTTCAGAATCTGTGTATTCCATTTTCCTGTTTGGTCACAGGAACAGTATCTATGCTGAACTGAAAACATGAACTCATTTTAGCTCCTGGTCAGTCTTTCAGTAAGTGGGAAAAAAATGACCTTTTATCTTCTCATGCTGTTCATGGCAGCTGATATCCTGATTTTATTAGTTCATTCCCAGATGCGGACAGTGGCATTGTGGAGTGGGAATGCAAAACCTTTCTAAATCATGTTTAAAATTATATTTTTGAATTATTATTCCTCTTTTCCAGAATAAAAAAGGCTTAAAACTGTGTTTTCTTCAAAGGGTGGGGTAAAGACAAAGCGCAAGGACACTTGTGTGTCTGACTTACCGGAGTCATCAATGGTGAAATATTCGCCTCCTCGAGTGACTTGGTAGGTCACCGTGGCATGACCTGACACTGTTGGGTCATCAGCATCCACAGCTGTCACTTTGGTGACTGAGGTGCCTAGAAAAGGATTTTCAAGCTGCACATTTAGTATAAATTCTGCTTTTTAACCCCAGCCACGAAGGGAGATGAGTGAGGGAGGACGTACCTACTGGTGACATTTCTGGGACAGATCCATTGAAGACCTTTTGTACAAACACAGGGGCGTTGTCATTGATATCATACACCTTGATGATGAATTTGGAGGGGCGTTCCAGTGACCTGTTGTTTGTTCTGTCAATAATGAGGGCTGTCAGCTCATACTCTGCCTTCTTCTCCCTGTCCAGTCTCTCGAAGGCGTAGACGTCCCCACTGGTCTCCTCCACCTTGAAAATGGTGTTGGCATATTCTCCCTCTATGATGTACTTGGCGTTGTTGTTCCTTACACTGGATGTGATCTGGAAGGAAGGAGTAATTCAGAGGGATAAGGGCGGCGTTTGGCAGCTGGATGCAGCAGTTTCTCCCCGAGGATTCACACAGTCAGGAATTCTGCATCCCATTGGGAACCACAGCAGCCCTCAGGACTTTTGCTGTCAGCTGGGGCATCACTGAACAGCCCCACACCAGCATCTGGGGTTATAGGATGACACTTGCATCCACACTGAAACTTGCTGGCTTATATAGAAAAAAGCTTTTTTTAAACAATATCTCATATTTCCTAAAGATACAAATTGTTCATGCAGCCAACACTTACAAATAATCAACTTCATTATGTCTGAAATAACGTGAGCCACCGTTCAGTCTGAATTACTCTTGTTTGCAACTTTCTGAACCTACCAGGGGTTTTTGCTCAGTTCCACAGGATTACAGGAGCAAATCTGTATTCACAGCTCCTGACGCTATTCAGCATTAGCCTCTATTCCTTAGCATTTAGCAGAATTCCTGCCACGGCTCAGTCACATGCAATCTTTTAATAGGCAGTCTTCAGCCTCATGGACTGACAGGAAGGTGAAATTTCCACCCCACAGATTTTAAAATTTAAGGTTATATGCAATGAAAAAGAGATGGGATAAGAGGAATGAACAATAATCAGTTTTAAAATACAATTTAATCCAATTCTATATGCTTTTGTACGCTACTTGATCTGCAGATAATGTGATGATGCTTCCCTTTCTATACCCTCACATACACAGGGACGCTGAGAGATGGTTTAAACCACAATTTTCCGTGCACTATATCAGCATTCTTATTTCAGCCAGCTAATTACCAAGGATTGCTGGGTTTGACCAAGTATTTCTAGTCTTTTGTTACCAATGTTATCATAAATGTCACCTGTTGGGTATTCAGGATTTGATTCATCCTGTAGTTATCATTTACTGTTGAGCATTGTTTTAATTTCAGTTTTCTCTTTTGAAATGTGCCATTAATATTTCCACCCCTCACTCTTTAATCATGCTGGGGCTGCTGGGGCTGCTGGAGAGCAGTTCACAACTCTGGAGATGTCCCATGAGAAATAACCTCACCCCTGTCTCAAGGATTGCAGATGCTGAAAAGCTTTGGTAGAGAAATTTTCCAGCTTTCTGCAGCATTCTGTGAGAGCTCTGTGGTTCTCATGAAAGCTGTGATAAACACTGCTGTGGGTTCTTTGTAAACTGGGTTTTATCTGTGCACCTGGGATCTGTTTTTCAGAGTTGTTGTGGTACACAGTGAAATAATATTTTGAAGTAGGTGTTGTGAGCTTTGGCCAATGGGACAGGGGGTGGCTGGTCCAAGATCCAATAACCTCCTGTCATCTTTGGGAACCAAGTTATATAAACCCAATTATAATTAATTAAATGACTGCTTTCTTCCTGAACTGGGATCGTGTTGTTTCTCGCTGTTCTCGGTACTTAACAGTGACAAAGGATGGGCTAGTCGGGGCCTTCCTTCTCAGTTTTTGTGTACCTGTTCAGTGCAAAAAGTATAAACTTCTCAGAATGCCTTTTCTGGTGCTGAGGATAAACACACAAAGGAAAGCACCAAGGTGGTGCAAGATAAAATCCAAAGGTGTCAGCACGTTCCTGCAGCTGTCACTCAGCCCTGCCACGCTGCTGCTGGGGCCTTTCTTTAAAGGGTTTATCAAGGGCTCAGTGCTGCAGGTGCACCAAGCAGCCACTGCAGGTGCAATCAGGAGATTGTTGAAACACCCCAGAGCTGTACAAAGGGAATTAATCTTATTTAGGACAGCTCCAGGAATAGAAGCTGCTCCTCAATCTGGGGCTGAATTGGTCGGAAATGAAACAGAGATGCCCCCTGGTATCTGAGAGGACCCTGTGGCCTCTTCGCTTTCTCTGTGGTCCTTTCCGGCAGCCAAGAGCAGCCAGCAAGGCCTGTTTGACTTTGCTGAGACAGCCCTGACAGATGTGAGTGTTGTACGGGGCAGGAAAACCTTCAGCTGCATTTATCTGCAAAGTGTCACAGTGCATCACTTTGAAAGACTAGATCGGGAGAACTTTGCCTGGGTGATATGCAGTTAATAACAGGCTTTTATGAGTACTGCCCTGAAGAAAATGAGTTTGCAAGTAGGTCAGTGCTCGTTAGTATTTTTGAAAATGATTTGCTTTTGCTTTGTGCAACAATATTTTTGATTGAGTAACAGTATTTCGAAACATAGCACTCGTGTTTGGTGTCCAAGCTGAGAGATCTGTGTGTTTTTCAATACATACGTTTTATTTGCTGATCTCTGAGGTTTCTGAAAGGATCTCGTACTGCCAGAAAAAGACTGACATGCATCAGGCACCAGACTTCCTTCCTAATCATGCACCTGCAGGTAGCGTGGCTGTTCCCACATTGTGGGATCCCCAGACCTGCCGTTCCCTTAAATTCATTTGTATTCTTCAAAGGAATTAAAATCCCTTTTATACTGTTTTTCATTTACTCTTTGCCCACATTTTGAAGATTTTAACACGTTAATATGTAGGTATTATGTCCCATTTGTATTTCCTTTTCATCTCTCCTGCCTAGACTGCAAACAAATAATGCTTTTCAAGATTCTCATTCCCTATTTTCAGCCATTCATTGCTCACAGGCTGCTGCTTACCTTGCCAACGTGGTGTGGCAAAGGTGTATCAATCTCTTCCTTGATGTGCATTTGGTTCCATATCCAGTCTCTCTTCTGGCGCTTGTGGCTGACATCGTTTGAGCAAAGGTTTTGGGTTGATTCCTGACCTCCTCCGTCAGCAAATGCTGGAGCCAGGAACAACGACAGAAGTAGAATAAGGTGGCTCATCTTCTTCTGTAGCCTGGAAAGTAATATAGAAATGCAAGAATATAAATAACAGAATCAGATTAAGCAGAGGGAACACACGTAGAGGTGCAAATGGACATTCCTTCTGTAGGGAAGTGTAATCGCTTTGTTTCTTTTCATTTGCCTCAGCATCAAAATTTGAAGGCTTCTTCCTTCTATGAAGCAGTTTTAGCTGGATGACAACTGTGAAAACCAACACAGAGTATTTCAACTAAATAAAAAGTGAGTTTTGAATGCTGGTTTGAAGGCCAGCATCCCCCTGAGTGACTGTCACTGCTCTGAGGAGCAGATTCAGAGCCGAGGTCCCCCTTGTGCACAGGGACAGGGCAGCCCCTGGCACCATGGCTGAGCTTCAGTTAACTCCACTTGAAATGAAATGTTCAGGCTTGACAAACCCAAATGCAGTGTTTTGACATGCCCTGGCACAAAATATGCTGTAGTCAATATCTTCATATGGAAAATATTGATTTAGAATAAAATCTGGGGGTTTTTTTTGGTGGAAAGAGTGATTCTTCTGAAATTTTCAATCAGTTCAAAGTACAATACAGCAAATTATCTTTCCTTAAGAGCTCATCTATTGATTCAGCTCCTTGTCTTCTGAAACTTCTGGAGACTCACATAAAGTTCCTTTATCCCCTGTTCTCAGGCTTTAACATCTGCAAAATGATAATTTGTGAAATGATTTTCAGGTGAAATCGTATTTTTGCGTCCTGTATTAATATTAGCAAACTTCAGGCCTGACCTTCATATCAGAGGAGTTATTTTAATGTATCAAAGGTGATTAATTTTCTTCCTAAATTTCCCGTTCCCAATATAAAGGATTGTCAAGGAACTTTAACACTCAAGTAATCAGACTTCAAATTGCACATAAATGACTTTCCATTAGCTTTTAGGAGCTGTCAGCATGCACATCAAAAATAAACCTGTTAATTGTGATGAGAAGTTGGCATCACACAGGTTGCTAGATGTGAGATTAAATTAATATTTTCATCAGGAAGGTGCTGAGACGTTTCCAAAATTACTCTTTGGTAACCAAGCAATCAGTGTTATCCGGTGGTGCAGCATCATTGTCAGTAAAAAAATTGTATTTACCATGAAATGTTGCTTTCCTGTACTGTTCTCTCTCCCACATTGTTGTACATAAACTAAGGAACATTCCTCCTTTGTGACTGTGTAGGAAGTGACCAAGTAAGGAGGCTTTGAAGTTGCTTTTTAACAGATAAGCTGTGTTTGATACGGTTTTCTGGTTACAAACAAAGCTTTTTGATTTAGCTACTTTTTTCTATTCTATGCCCTTAGCTTGACTCTGAATATTTTTAGAAAAATGAGTATGATTTAGCTGTTTTTCTATGCTTTATTTGTGATGATGAACGCTTTACAGCTGGAAACTGGACGGCAGTGATATAATTCTGTTGTGATTGCCGTAGTCTGACTTTTATCTGTAGAACTACAAAACACGATAACCAAAGGAAGCCAGTTGGACAATGCCAACCAGCACAGGCTGTGGTTCTGCCGAAGAACAGACTGGAGTGTTTAAAGTCCTTTTCTCTTGTTGCTGTGCTGAGTGGAGCTCTCCTGCAGTGCTGAGCTGCGGCTCGGAAGTTTTAGACCAGAAAGTGCTGACTGAATTATTTAGATATATATGCACTCCAGCTGAAACTTTAGCTACCCCTTTCACTCAGCATGTCCATCTTTGGGTTTGCAGATTTCAAGGAGGCTTCAATTCCTGCTGGAGCTCTACAGAGGGACTCTGCCACACGCCCTGAGCACAGACGAGTGCTGCTAAGCACCGCCCGCACTGGAGCTCTGAGGGCACAGCCACCTACGAGGTCCCGAGCACGGACAGCCATTGACCAGCGACGCCCAAACCGAAAGCTCTGAAGAAGGACCCAAACGCAGCGTCCCTGAGCCCCGAGGGGGAGAGCCCGGCCAGCCCCCCACAACAGAGCTCTGACTGAGGGCCCTGCTTCAGCGACACCCAGGCGAGCAACACACTGGTCTAACAATGGGACAAACTCACTCTGCTCATGACAGAGGTCTCTATAAGCAACTAAAATATCTACTGTGCGCGAGCCTGAGTAAATTACCAAAACAGGAGCTAAAAAATCTCTTAGAATGGACTCTAGCTAATTTCCCTAATGCTGAGCGCTCAGCCGTCTTTACAAGAGACTTCTGGGATATAGTCGGGATTAAGCTCTTTAATAATATCTCCCGCCGAGATATGGCTGCCGCAGAGCTGCTCCCAGCTTGTAGGGCGCTCGTGGAACTCTTCGCTGCAAAAGCGCCAACTGCGGCACCCACTCCGCTGAGCCCCGCTCCGTCTGCGAGTCCGCCCCTTGCCGCC
>VZTI01002281.1:1876-14058 GCA_013397865.1 Struthidea cinerea | reverse complement strand
TCCCCCATACCCCTGCAGGGCCAGCCGTGGCCCCCTGCTTCCTGCGGATGCAATCGGTCCTCCAGCCACGCCTTTTATGGCCGTGGCCGCCATTATACCAGGCCCCCTGCCAAGCCAAGTGGGAACCCTCTTTCCAACCCCTCAAGTCCTCTTAGCTGCCACCGACACAGCGCCGGTAGTGACCAAAGTCCCATCTGCGTCCGTCGCTGCCGCACCCTCGCAATTCCCTGCTGGTCCCAGCACAGCACCGCTTGCGCTGGGAGATGGAGCGTCCCAACCACCCGAGCCACCCCATGCCGACGCAGCGGCGTCCGCACGGATGGCTGCAGCTTCCACGGTGCCTGCTGCCGCTCCAGCTCGGTCTCCTGACATGGCCGCTCCGGCAGCGCAGTTCCTGCCCGCCGGGCCAGCAGCTGCTACCCCAAACCAACCTACGAGTTCACAGCAGCTGCACGCCATGGTCCAGCCACCTACCAGCCCACCGTCCACCATGGCTCCCCTGCAGCAGACTCCTGCTGCCTTCACGCCGTTCCTCCTGCCTCCCGAGACCCCGATATCATCTCCCGTTGACGACGGCAGCGCCTTGCCACCGCCGCTCGCCGTCATGGCCCCTGGCCTTGCAGTGCCACCTCCACTGCAGCCTCCCGCAGTCCTCCCTGTTCTGCCACCGCATCCCGCAGCCGACCCAAGCAACACCGAGGCACAGCAGCACCTCCACGGATACCCAGCCGCGCTCTCGCCTTCCGCGCTCCTGGCACCGAGCGACAGCACTTTGTATCACAACTCGTCCTCACAGCCACAGCCAAGCACACAAACCGTGCAACGACGACTGCAAGAAGGCAATATAACATTGGCATTCTTAAATGACCGGGGTGTTCGCCATACATTTCGCATTCTCTACTCCCCCATGAGTCAAAAAATAATAGAAGGAACACATTAAACTCTAAAACACATTTTACATCAACAGAGAGGGGGAGAAGCTCAGGCTACACCTCAAAGGAGGCTGAATAAAGCTTTGTATGTTCACAATTTTTTTAATAGTGCTGCAGAAGAGCCTGAGCCTCCCATTTACAGACATTTCGTAAACAACAAAAAAGCAAAGCTGAAAGAGAACCCCCCAGTTTTGATTAAAAATTTAGAATCAGGACAAATAGAAAGACCATATAATCTTGTAACCTGGGGGAAGGGGTTTGAGTGTGTTTCCACAGGTGGAGAGCTCAAGTGGGTTCCAGTGAAAAACGTGAAGCCATACCACGCATCGAAGCCTGCCAACGCCTCCACATCAGCCAGTGACCCGGCAAGTGAAAGCCAGGAAGCAAGCACCCAGACCTGAACTGCGCAGATCATCAGGAGAAAGTGATCTGCCAGAAACAGCTCAAGAAAAGAATGGAGTTTTATCATCTGTGCGAGTGCATGCTGCTTTTATTCCTTTGTTTCAGTTTTTATAGTGAAACTTTACCTGTAAATCAACCAAAGACAATTGTCTGGGTGGCTTTGGCCAAGTCTGCAGGCTCCGATATCATCTGTCTATCTGACACAAGCCCTGACAATCCTTTCTCAACCTGTTTAGTTGGAGTACCTTTTCCAGAAGGTTTTGATAATGTTACTCTTGATAAATATTGGCCATATGACGATCATCATGTATCTCCAACTCCCAGCCACAGACACCAAACTTATATTGATAATTCTAAAGTTGTTAAATCTGACCTTCAAGAGCTAGAAATCCTAGGCTCGCTATCCAAATTACAACAGATGACCCATCTAGGCTAAACAGTTTGTTTGATGGTTGGAGCTTTGCACCTTGGCTAAAGGAACTCTGTAAAATAGGCTTGATTGTTCTAATAGTAATAATTGTTGTTTTACTAGCAATACCCTGTATACTTCAGTGTGTGCAAAAAGTAATGAGTAAGATTGTGTCCAATATCCTAGTTGTTCATCAGAACAGGGGAGATATTGGGGAAGACGAAACAGGAAAGTCTTATAAATATGATTGCCTGGCAAAAGATGCTGAGAATATGGAAACTACAAGCGAGATTGAAATGAAGGCAAGCTTTGAGATACCAAGCCTTAGTTACTGAACAACTGAAAAACAATGGTGAGGCCGGCAGAAGGTAATCCCCTTTGGATTGAACAACACCCTCTGCTTGCAGACAGGTCCAAGGGTCAGAGCAGACCCTACCAGCTTGGCAGAAGGGGTCCAAAGAGTAGTTTTTAGGGCTTAAAATGTAACAGAGTATGGTAATGTAATGATTCCTATAGGCTGTATGTAAATGCTATAGGATTTGTATCTTGTACTAGATTGGTTAATAGAAATTAGCATATTCAGCACAGAAGAAGATTTATAGTATTGTAAACGAGAACCTTTTGATTCTGCCTTTTTTACTTCTCTCTTCTCCTCTCTTGTGCACTTGCTCTCGTGTGCACCTCTTGCTCTCTCTTGCTTTCCTACCCTGCTTTGAGCTGCGGCTGGCAGCTCCGAGCAGGGCCCCTGCAACCACGCCCTTCACAATAAATCTCATGCTCAAAGACCTATCTTCAGAGATCTCTCGTCTCTAGCCGTCCCGACCTTCCAAACCACCGTCAGGAGATTCCACACCTTTAACTCCTCACTAATGGATTCCTTGTTAATATTTGCCCAACCTCCCTGGTAAGTGAAGGGTTCCTTTGGCAGTAGTTTGAAGGACTTTGGCTGCCTCTGGCACAGCAGGTCAAACACAGACGGAGGTGGGAGAGCCTCTTGCAAAAACTGATTTCTGCTTCACCTCTGGCATGTTTCAGCCTGCTCATTTTGGGACAATGACAGTGCCCACTGGAGCTCCCTCTTCTCCAGGGACATGGGAGGTGCCTTGCCCCGTTGGACAGCCTGACCCTGGGGTCACTTCCTCCGTGGCACCATGCGCATTTTCCATTTGGCAGCTGGTAGCCTTTGCTGTTGAGCCTGCACTGAATTCCTCACTGTGCTGAGTAATGCCCTTCCTTGCCAGCACAAATGGAGCAGGGCCCTGCGGAGCAGCGGCAGGGTAAGGGCTCTGTCCTGGTGGGAAGGCCGTGTTCCGGGGATGCCGCGTTCCGGGGTTGCCATGTTCTGGGGATGCCACGTTCTGGGGTCGCCAGCTCTTGCCAAGCTGTACTAAATGCTCTCTCTTTTCTGGCCATGACAGTTCTCCTTCCCAGCAGTTCTCACTTGAAGTGCCAGAGGCAGCAGCAGACGGGGTCATTCCCGTGCCTGAGCAGGAGAATGCATTCCCATGGAGCCACAAGCGAGAAGGTTTCTGAGGGATAACAAGGGATTATTAAGAGGTAGGGATCAGCTTTTCCTTTCTTCCTGCAGGGATCAGCTTCTCCTTTCTTTCTGGGTCTGCTGGGACAGCTGCAGTTAACACGCCAGGGCATGGACTCCACACAAGATGGAGAAGTGCAAAGCCGTTTATTGCGCAGTGAATTTGTCTTAAATACCAGAGTACAAACAGGATATAACATCATGTAAACAAGAAAGATGTCCACCACAGCATTCCCAATCACCTAAGCCATTGCACCGATATTGCCTAATATGGTAATTAATAAACAATACCCTATAAGGCTACAAACTACAATTGTCACCTCCTATAGGTGCAACACTGTCCACGAACCCACAAGCCCCTTTCAGCCCATCCCTGGCGACCTGGATCTGCTCCCAGGGTCACCTCTGTGCCCGGAAAAAAAGCTGTCTGTCCGGCCCACAGGGCCTATTTCTCTATCCACACATAGTGCAACCCAACAGACAGGCGGGACTGAGGGGAGGGAATCAGGTGCACCCCTTCAAGCAGTGACCCCCCAGGTTCCCAGCACAGCTTTGGAATGCATGTGGGTCTCCTGGATGCTGCCACGAGTGCCTGCCCTGCTCTGCCCTCACACAGCCCCCAGTTATCCCTTTGTCCCTGGCTGATTAGCCCAACAGTTCCAGCTTCTTTCAACCTAATCAGGGACCATAAATGTTCCTGAAAGTTAGCAGGGAATGGTTTATTCAAGCAGCTGAGTTTCTGTCTTTGCTCTTAAATTTTCTTCCAGCAAATGATGGGTTTTCCCACCCATATTATTCATTTTATGTGTTGAATTATTTTAGCAAATAACTCTTGGTCTGCAGGGTACTATAGACAGTTAACTGAGAAATTCTGGTATTCACAGTGATTTATGTGACACATGATTCACACTCTTTTTCCAGACTGGGAGTAATTATTAAAAAAAGTCGGGTGGAGATACAGACAATACAGTACTAATTAAAAGTTTGCTTTTACAGGTTTTTGGCAAGTAATCAACTGTAAAGGTGATGAACAGCTGATATAAATACAGTCTCCATGTAGTGAAACCACATTGGATGAAACATTCTTATGAACATTTATTTTTTTATTTTTTTTTTCCTGGTATTTGCCTCTCACCTGGTTTGCTTCTCACTCTAAAAGTATATCTTAATGCTTATGCAGGGGTAGTTTAGTTGGCAAAGAAGTTTGTTCTATGCTTGTATGTTAAACACAGGTTAAACCAGGCTTCTGTACAGAGATTTTAGGAAATGAGGGACACTTGCCTCTGAAATGATGTATTTTTCTGGTCGAGCATACTGAAACTTTATGCTTATCTTTGAGAATTTTTCAGCATCCAAAAAACCCAAATAGTGGTAGAACAGTCATAATGAACATCCTGAGAGAGAAATTTGCTAAAAATGGCTGTCATACACAAGAAAAGAAACACATTTTAAAAGGGTTGTGTCTGTGTTGTTGAGTTAATTTGCATAACTGATTGTGAGAAAGGCTGGAAATGAAAGATTATTTTTACTTACTGGAATCTGAATGATCTAAGTGAAAATGAAAAAACCCATACGAAAAAATTGGTCTTTCTTGGAGCAGACAGCACTGAAAAATTTTTCAGATGCAAAAAATATTCTTTGATACACTATCTGAACACGTCCAGAATTGCTGTGCTCAGTGAAACCATGGCAGATACAGAGGGCACAGTGTGACCTGGTCCCAGGGAGCAGAATGACTCTGAGCAGCCTGGCCATGCAGAATCCATTTTAACATTAATTTCCCATCTGTATGATGGGTAAGACCAAAACTAAACGTGTGAATGCAGCCAGCCCTAAGAGACAGAAAGTTAACACGCCAAGCACAGGAGGGGGATAAATAATCTTCTTTCTTTGCAGTGCTGTAGCTTTGGTGAGCAGGCAGAACATTATTAAAGGAAAATAGCCTTAGCAATTCTTAATGCAGCCTTTCAGGGGCCATAAAGGGCTGTGCAAACCTGGATTAATAAAGCTCCTCGTGTCTCTGACAAGCCCTGCAGGCAGATAAAAAGCATTATCCCTTCCAAAAGGGGCGTTGGAAGCAGAGAGGACTGAAATATGTTTGTGGTGTCCTGACAGGGACCAGGGGCAGGAGTGACAACGGTCTCAGGTTTTGCTGTCCCAGTTCCCTCGGCTCAGAGCTGGTGCCCATGGCTGTGCCCAGCTCCCAGGGGAGCAGCAGGAGGAGTCCCACTCCTCTCCAGGTGTGGTTGTTAGCTCAGAGCTGGTGCCCATGGCTGTGCCCAGCACCCCAAAGAGCAGCAGCAGGTGTCCCCAGGTGTGGTTGTTAGCTCAGGATTGGTGCCCATGGCTGTGCCCAGCTCCCAGGGGAGCAGCAGGAGGGGTCCCTCCCCAGGTGTGGTTGTTACCTGTCCCACTCCCCTCCGTCCGCGGGCTGAGCCGTGGTCCTGCCGCGCTGCCGGGGCCCCCGTGGGACAGGAGCTCAGGGCACCCAGTGACAACGGGAACTGGGGAGGTCCTCAAACCTTAGTGACACTGAAAACAGCTGGCTAAGGAAATCGTGCAGCGTTTGACTCAGATGAGTAATTTTTTCTGCATTTTCAGATGTAATTTGTGTCGGGGCAGAACTCGCTGTTTCTCTGTGTCTGTCACATGTCCCCTCACAACGACCAAAATAGGCCTTTCCTGAGAACACTGCTGCTTGTTCCCTTCCAGATTACTGAGCTGATTTCAACGGGCCTCGTGCCTGACTACCTGGGGCTGGATTTTTGATTGTCCTTGTGCTGATTTTATGCATGTGAGAAGTGATTTCAACTGATGACTAAACAGTCTGGAGTGCAAATGCCTGCCCGGAACTGGTTCTAAAATGCCATTTTATATGCAGTGATAGTACCTTTAAGTAAATAGCCACTTTGATGACTGAACAATCTGGAGTGCAAATGCCTGCCTGAAAACCGATTGGAAAATGACAATTCCTGCTTGGGATAGTACCTTTGAATGAACAGACACTTCAGCAATATCTTAAGTAAACTTGCTACTTTAAAAATATCAGTGTTGTGAGAGCACTCGTGGTGCTGCTCAGTTCTTGGTGTTGATGCTGCAGCAGTGTATAAACACAGGTGAGGACATAATTCAGCACTTCTGATTTTGGCTCCTCTTTTTTTTTTTTTTCCCCAGGGAAAAGGAATTAATTCTAATCTGAAATCGCTTTGTGATTTCAGCTCCATGTTTCTGGTAGGTCTGGGGGAAATGTATTAATGGTTTTCTCCCTGTCTATTCAGCTCATAAGGAAGTTTCTCCTGGATGATGCAAAATACAACTTCATGTCATGGGTGGATGGACTCCTCAGGTAGGACAGATTTCTCTTCTGGAAATGAAGAAATTTGGCTATAAAAGCCCTGCAAATACTTGCTTTGTATACACTAAAGATTTATTGCCTTGGTGGAAAGCAGGCAGCCAAATTGTGCTCCCAGTCTTTCTACTATCTCAGATACAGAACTGGGAAAAAATGGGAGAGGCAAGACCTGATTTGGTGGGATTTCTTTTCTTCTTTTTGCTTTCTTTTCCTTTTTTTTTCCTTCTTTTTTTTTTTCCTTTTTCTTTTGAAAGAAACAAAGCCACTCTCCAAGCTAGTGAGTGACAATCTGTGCCCTAAAGATGGGTGAGTAGCAAAAATGAATCTACCCCAAGGGCCTCCCAGAGATCCTGACATTTTAGTGAGTGACCTGCTGGTTTAAAGTGCTGCAGTGGATCCTGAGAGAAGGCAGAGTGCGAGCTGAAAATAAGAAATGTATGGTCCAAGAGGACTTTGGTTGTAAACAGAATGAGTGAGGAAGGAAGATCTTGTTTGTTCCTTGCTGATAAATCTGATCGAGTTGAGAGAGTCCTGTCAGACAGTGAAGCACCAAGGCCCAGAATCTCAAAGGTGGAAGGATTTTTAACCTCTGCTGGTTTCTCTCAGTTTCTAGTTAACCTTCTCTTAATGTGCATCTTCCAAAAACTTTCAAAAGCATATTTGCAGTCTGGAGGGTGCTGCCTATGCTCCTGCCTACCTCGTATCTGATAAAGAATGGGTTTGTTACAGAATTATTGAATGTGTGTTGCTGGTGTAGGTTCAGATTCAATTTCCTGTTCACAAACACACATTTGTTTGGCCTTGATCTTGATTTCCCTTTACATAACACCTGCACAGCTCAGAGTCAGCTCTGAATTTGGCTTCTGTTAGAATTCAAGAAAACCTGAAAGAATCTCTTTTCCTGTGAAGATTTGGAAGAGATGGGCTGATAGGGTGTGCCTGGTTGGTCTGTGTTCTTTAGGTACCTGTAGCCTTTTGTTGGGTAGTGTTAGTTTAAGCATGTCTGGGCATCTGAAACCTTTCTGTTTGTGGAAATGAATCCCTACATGATCTAATAAAAGAAGACCTGGAGAGTCCGTACAAAAGTGTGCAACTTCCACATAGGTCGAGAAAATCTAGGACTTATTTTTCTGTGTCATGTCAAAAATCTTACCCAGGAAAATGAGCCACCCATGTGGAGCTGTTCCTCTGGGTCACGTGCACAAGTTTTGATTCCTATTCTCATTTTTAATCAAATAATTTTCCTGTCAATCTGTAGTAACCTGGTTTTTATCTGAGTTTCTTTCTTGTAAATCTGGTAATAGAGAAGCAAATTAAATATATGTTAATGTTTCTGTTACTGGACTGGTCTTTTCAGGGACCTTAAGGAAGGACTGTTTTTGGATTAGCTGAATTAATAATTCTTGGATGACTTCTCTTGTTGAAATGAGAGTTTAACTGAGGGTTGTTTGCTGTGGATGACAGATGTGATGGAGGTAAAACAATGCTTTGAAGTCATTAAAATGAGCAGTGACAGTACAGAATTCCTTCTCATCAGATTGGTGATGCAGCTAATTGTTGTTTTAAGGGATGACTGCTTTCCTGTGACCATCCTGGTATGTTCAGCAAGAAATCCCCAGTCTTGGCAAATCTGCTGACCTTCTGCCCAGGAGAGAAACACATGTGGAGGTCCACACTCAGTCTGAGGTGAGTTAAAGAATCTTCCTCATTTCCCACTCTCAGCGTGCAGGTCGTGTCTCGTGCCAGGTGCAGAATCCCTGGCTTTGCTCATTTTTCATGACAGTGTTAATTGTCATTAAGGAAGCTGTAGAGACACTTGAGAGCTGATGAGAACCAGTTTGAGATGGGACAGATACAATTCATGAAGCACTAAAATGTTCTGGTTCTGACTCTGGCCTTTCTCCTATAGTTACATAATGCTTTGCTTTCCCTGAAGTATTCCCAATATGGATTAGAGTCCTTTAAAGAACTGGTATTGTCCAGTCCTTCCATGCATAAAGCCTTTTACTTCATGTACAAGTATGTCAGTACAAAATACAACAAGGGATAAAATGTGCTTAAGCACAGAGCCCAGTGTAAACACAGCTGCTGAAATATTTTGAAGCTCATTTGTGAGTAAATTATTAAGCCAATCTTTGATGCTGTTTCATAGCAAATAAAAATATTATCATAAACAGAAAATTTTGGCTTTCCCTTGGTTGTTGACAGCAGGAATCCCATGGAGTTTAAGGTCACAAACTACTCTGCTGTAGCTCTTTACAGCTTCTGATCCCTGGCAGCAGGTGTCTGAGGGCTGAGTGAGGAGCAGGAGTATTCTGGTGTCGCTGCTACGTCCGAGGCGTATAAAGAAAACGCCACAGAGTCCAGGCTCATGAACAGTGGAAGCCGAAGCTTTTCTTTAATAATTTTCTGACTACTATATAGGATAGATCACAAAAAGTGTGTTGAGTGGCAATAGGTAATTGGTTCCTCGGCCATCCACCCCTTGAGAGGATTGGCCAAGTCCTAAGATACCGATTCCAAAATATTTTCAAAGTCAAAGCCATAACAATCTTGTAAAACAACTTGCGAGTGCAAGAAGTTCATGGAACTGTGACCTTGTTTAAAATAGTTTACATAGGAAAGACAGTCTGCTCCCAGTATATTGAGAAAAGGCTGAAGAACTTCTCTGATTCTAGCTTTTTAGCACCTACATTCTGGTGTTTAGGGAATATGCTGAAACCCACAGGCAGAGTTTGGGGGTTGGTACAGAACATTCTCACCTCATCATCACAGCGTCACACAGCTTCTAAGCTCTCTTGGTTTGGAGCATTCCATTTTTTAAGATCAGAAATCCCACAGTACCTATGGCTGGTAATGGTTTATTTTCTTTGCAGATGTTGCAGGGGTGAAACAATCAAAAGCCAGAAAACTTGTTCTTGGCCACATGTTGTTGCGATGGCTAAGTCCACGTTACACCCCCCAAGTTGCCCTAAAGGTAGTCTCTCCCCACTACACTGTGCTAGAAAGTTCTCCCTTTGTCTAGGTCCTGTTGGTCACTGGCCCTCTCCCCCCTCCCATCCCCTTTCCCACTGGCCCTGTTACATCACTCCACCTTGCCTCTGCCCCCTAGCCCTCAGACTATTAGTTTTGGATGCTCTGCCCGCCTTTGGGAGTGTTTGGGATAAAACGGGCACGGGCTTCTGGTTCCAAGTTCTTCCAGCTTCTGTCTGCCTTCAGGTGTGTCGCCGTTAAATGTGGGGTTCAGTATCAGTTTCAGGACATTGTTCCCCCACCTTTCCCCCCCGCCCCTAGTTCTGGCCACTGCCTCGGGCTCTCCCTATTGGCTTCTGTACCCCAGCCCTGCCCTTGTACCGCCCCTGAGCCCTGGGGATAAAGGCCGTGCTTCCTGGTCACGACTCTCTCTCTTTCTTTTGACCCCGGGGGGGCTGCATGGGCCCGATGCAACGATTAAGCATCGTGTAATACCCTGATGGAGAGACCCTTCTCACCTCCTTTGTCATCGCTGTGTTTGTAAGGCTGTCAGCGGGCCGGAGCAAAGTGCCGAGCCATCCAAGATAGACTATGGAAGGGCAGAGAAATTCTGCCCTGTCCTAGAAGCCTCGGCTGAGCTCTCAGGGAAAGCTGCAGCTTGCCAGACAACACCCAAGTGTTGGTGTACCAACATGAGGCATCCGAGAGAAGCCCTCGCGAGCGCACCCCACAGCAGGAGCTGTGGGAGACACGCCTTTGGGAAGCCGTTTCCCCGACCGAAGGGGGAGCCGGTAGCCCCTTGAGAACAGTCGCGCTGTTGAAAGGGGTTGGCTCGACAGCGATGGACCACACCGAGTGCCTGAAGGTGATTCTCCGTTCTGGAAAGCCCTGAGAGGAGCCTGGAGGGCCTGGTACGAGAGCGGGAGACTCTGTGCTGGTAAGCCTCAAGAAGGGAGCCGGGAATCGGCCTGGTTCGGAGAGTCGTTGTTAATCCTTTTGCCTCGGTGTGGGTGGAGGGTTGGGGGTGGCTTCCTGTCGAGGTGAAGGGGGTCGCGCCTGATGGAAAGCTCCGACAGGAGAAAAACCCCATCCCCAACAAGAGAAGATGCAAGTTCTGTGCCCCAGTTTTGGGAGTTTTAAGATAACCCGTGCGTGGGGGAGTCCCTGTGCACGAGAGATGAAAAGAACTAACCTTTGTTTTGTTTCACTCAATCATCTAGAAACAGAAACCTCAGATTCTTTCCCTCCAGCCCCCAGGAGAGATTGGAAAATGTGCTAGCCCTTCCGTGTCTCTCCTGTCCCCTGACCGAGCCGGGACTGATCACCCCGGCCCGGAATCTGCCCTAAACCCTTATCCCGACCCCCCAAAACTCCCGCTGTGTTGGCTCTGAGAAGCAGCCAAGATGGCGGTGACCATTTGTCCAGCCCTGCCACGTTGCCTTCTCATACTCTTGTATTTTCCTGCGCATGCGAAAACCCTTAGTCCCTCCTTAACCCCCCTCCCTGCATCGCCGGTGTTCTGCGTCGGTCCCCTTCCCCCCGCCCCGAGACGCAGCGTGCCGGTGTGCCGAGTCTCGGTGTGCTGGTGTACCATGGTGTCTTCCCTCCCGGCAGCAGGCACAGCCCATGTTTACCACTGGCAGGGTGTCCCATTCCGTCCCTGCCTCCCGCCTCTGCCTGTCTCCCTCTGCCCGAGGGACAGGGCAGCGGCACCAGAATCAGAATCCTGAATCAGAATCAGAAGGCCCGAGGAGCCACTATTTCAACACGAACCTGACAGGAGATCTAAGTTTTATTAGACCTGCCTGGAAGGATAGCCAATACCTTTCTCAGTGTGAGGGAGCCGGCTGACGAATGGGGAACCATCCACCAAGATTTTATTTTCTCTGGGAGCTGGGAGCCAGAAGGCTTGGCGGGGTGCGGCGCGGGAAGCGCAGCGCGAGCTGGAAGCCACAGCAGGGCTCAGTGGAGCGGCTTCGGAGTCGGCAAAAGCCGGTGAAACTCGAAGTGAGTAAAGCCGAGAAAAGCTCATTCGGGTCCCTTTACACCTTTTCTTTTACTAGCTTTTTTCTCTTGGTGGCTGGGTGAGGTTTTGGGGAAAGATGGGTGTGACATTCTCAATTCCCCAATGAGAGGCATTTCTCCAAGTTAAAACCTTAAAAGCGAGGAAAATCTGTTTTTCTAAGAGACTTCTAGAATGCTTTATGCAGTGGGTCTTTTATTACTTCCCTAACGTTACAGTAGAATCTGTTAAGAACCCTGCGTTCTGGGACCGGGTGATCGAGAGGCTGGCTTTCCTAAGGCAAGGCGGGGACGAGTCCGGTAAAAAGTTTTTCCCGCTGGCAGTTTTAGTTTATAAAGCGGTCACGGAATCAGAACAAGAGGCTGCGATGCCTGAGAATGCAGTCTCACAGGCGGAGGACAATCCTCCGTGCCGCGCAGCACTCCCTGGCCTGCCCCGCCACCTGCCCCGCCACAGCACCTTCCCCGGTTCCAAGTTTGCGCGCCCCAGCCCCAGGCCCAGCCCCGGCCCTGCACCACTAACATGGCTTGGGCTGTTGGAATGAAGGCTTCTCT
>VZTI01002277.1:7310-22540 GCA_013397865.1 Struthidea cinerea | reverse complement strand
AAAAAAAAAAAAAAAAAAAAAAAAAAAAAAAAAAAAAAAAAAAAAAAAAAAAAAAAAAAAAAAAAAAAAAAAAAAAAAAAAAAAAAAAAAAACACAAAAAACCCCCACAAGAAACCAGACAAAAACAACTCAACCTGAAAATTGTTTAAGAATCATATACCGCTTAGAAACAGACCCGCGATTCTCATCTTGTTTCCAAACAAGACTTCAGCCGGGCACTCCCACGTTATCTCCCTCTGCTTGGAAAACATTTTCCATTAACACAACGCCCCAGTGACTCATTCCTCTGCGTCCTGAGGCAGAACACTAAAAGGAAAAAAAAAAAAAACAAACCAAAACCAAAAAAACCCAGCAGAGCTTTCCTCGCCTTAGTTCTCAAGGGACGATTTTAAAGAACAAAGAAAACACCCTCCCCAGCCCTTAGGCAGCCTCACTCGGAGGCTCCCGGCGTTGCATTCCTGCCTTCCCATCGGGCAGTTTTTTCTTCCGCGTAAAATATCACTGAACGGAAAACAAACTAAAGTCTCTTTTATCTACATCTTTTCTAACAAAGGAGGGAACGCGGTGATCTTTATAGTGGGGGAACAAAAAAGAAAAAAAAAATTAACCTGTTCAGAGGAAAGAGAGGAGCTGTCGCCGTCTCCCAGCAGTGCGGCCACCTCGAGGCACCAATGGCGGAGAAGCTCCTCCCTGTAAATACCGATCCCTCGCGTATTATCCTGATTTCTAAGCCCCTTACACCCCAAGAAGAGGGATGCGGTGGCTGGCGGCTTCGAAGTCCACAACCTTCACATCACCAAGGTCATGTCCCCCTTCTCGGGGTGCAAGTGGCTCCCTCAATCAAGCAGTCCCAGGCAGAAATAGCGACCAAGGCCCCAAAAAAGGCAACAAAGGCTACCAAATCCAAAAAAAGCGGTACCGAAGAACTCAGTAAAGCCAAAGGCAGCAGTACCCAGGAGACCATACTGTATAAGTAAAGGAAACTTTTGCAGAAAAACGCCAAGAGCACCTTTAAACACCACTCATGATGTCAGGATGAAGGAGAAAGAATGAAAACATCAGTTCAAGTCCAAACTAGTACATCATGACTCCCTTCCCCGTGTGTATGTGACTTTCTGTAGAGCTTGTACATGAACTCACACTCGAGCCAATTTAGCAACTGTCATCACCATCACTGATGACTTAATTCGGAATTAAACCTTTGGAAACCGTTTTGAACGGCATCCCAGGGAAGTACTTATGGTTTTTTTACTATTGCTCGAAAGCTCTAAGTTGCAAACAAGAAAAAAGAGAACCACGGAAAGCAGAAAATCACAGCAACAAGGCACTCGAATCCCTCTTCCACCCCCAACACAGAGACACCCGCGGCTCGCAGGGAGCAGAGGGGCCCCAATCCCTCCGCGGTTTGAACGCCGCGCGCTCCAGCCGGATTGGCGGGCGGCAGCCCCGATCCCGCCCCGTCCTTCCTCGCCGGGGTGAACGGCGCTTCAGCCCCACGGAACCCACGGGGAGGGAGGCAGCGAGCAAGCCAAACCCTACAGAGTTCACATCTCTTTTTAAACCATTCTGCGGTGACCGATTCCATCAGTCACAACCGCTGCCTTTTTATTGATTTGTTCATAAAAAGGGAAACTGACGCACGCTTACATAAGCACATTGACTTTTAACATGAAGGCAGGGAACTACAGATTAGCAAAATAGAACTTAAAGGTACATAACATTATATACGAGAAAACCCCCCTCGAAATTTTAAGTCGCCAGATGCCAAGCAGCATGTATTTCTAGGCTCAAGCGTTCCTGCTCTTTCTAGGGAGATGTGGGTGGCTCTGAAAAGAGCCTTTGGGTTGTTAGTCAGATGAGTTTTACTTGGCTTTAGCCTTGTGGCTGTCGGTCTTCTTGGGCAGCAGCACGGCCTGGATGTTGGGCAGCACGCCGCCCTGCGCGATCGTCACCTTGCCCAGCAGCTTGTTGAGCTCCTCGTCGTTGCGGATGGCGAGCTGCAGGTGGCGGGGGATGATGCGCGTCTTCTTGTTGTCGCGGGCCGCGTTGCCCGCCAGCTCCAGGATCTCGGCCGTCAGGTACTCCAGCACGGCCGCCAGGTACACCGGGGCGCCGGCGCCCACGCGCTCCGCGTAGTTGCCCTTGCGCAGCAGCCGGTGCACGCGGCCCACGGGGAACTGCAGCCCGGCCCGCGACGAGCGCGACTTGGCCTTGGCGCGCGCCTTCCCGCCCTGCTTCCCCCGGCCGGACATATCTCAGCGCAAGAAAAAATGGAAAACAAGCCAAAAAATATTAAGCAGTCACGCAAAAATCAGAACAGGACCGCGAAAAACAAGATAACTGCACCGAGACCTCCCGTTTTGCTTTTTTATACCTCCTCCGGAGGTTCGCTTGGACTTCTGATTGGTGGAGACAAGGATTGTGAACGTACCCAATGGGAATGCAGATAAGAAAATTTAACCAATAGAAGATGACCAATGCTTTGACGTCACGAACCAGAATTGTCCAATAGGCAAAGACAGTGTTGAGTCATCTCATTTGCATACCGTCCCTATAAATAAGGGGGGGGGACGCCGCTTTTGTATTTACGTCGTTCCTGCGCTAGGCAGGTATTGACAGACCCGAAAAATGCCGGAACCAGCTAAATCCGCTCCCGCTCCCAAGAAGGGCTCTAAGAAGGCTGTTACCAAGACCCAAAAGAAAGGTGACAAGAAGCGTAGAAAGACTCGGAAAGAGAGCTACTCGATCTACGTGTACAAGGTGCTGAAGCAGGTGCACCCCGACACGGGCATCTCGTCCAAGGCCATGGGCATCATGAACTCCTTCGTCAACGACATCTTCGAGCGCATCGCCGGCGAGGCGTCGCGCCTGGCGCACTACAACAAGCGCTCCACCATCACGTCGCGGGAGATCCAGACGGCCGTGCGGCTGCTGCTGCCCGGCGAGCTGGCCAAGCACGCCGTGTCCGAGGGCACCAAGGCTGTCACCAAGTACACCAGCTCCAAGTAGGGCGTCTCGGTCCGTCACTTGCAACCCAAAGGCTCTTTTAAGAGCCACCCATATATTCAGTAAAAGAGTTGATCACACTGGTTATTTTCGGTGAGTCGTATTTATATTTAGCACTCTTTCAGTTCCCGAGTTAGAACATACTGCTAAAAGATTATGGTGAAGTGTTTATCCTGTTTAAGTACCGGGAAAGATTTGTGTCGTCTTGTATGTGTCTGTTGCTGACAGTTGGTCCCGGAGATCTATAAAAAGCTTGTTAAGCGCCTAATGGGTTTTAAAGCTATTGAAGTTCTTTTCCCTCGTTTTAGAGTATTTATTTGTTCTAGTTTTTTACAATGATAATTTGTTCTCTTTAAATATTAAGCGTCATATTGAAGTGACTTGGCCATATGCCAAAGGCACTTGTTTACCCGGAAACCTAGGGATTAGTCTCTGGTAATTTAAACACAATGTTTAATGAAACGTATTAGCAGCAAGTACAGCAGATGCATAACGGTATAGAGAACCGCATAATTTCATTAGTCTTAGAGATTTCATAAGGAAGTGGTGTACTTTATTTCTGTCTCCGACGGAGTAGAACCGCAGCAGAATCAAGAAATCCCTAAGTGACAAGATAACAGGAAATTGCAAGTAAACATAAGAGACGCTAGGAGGGGGGGAAAAAAAAAAAAAAAAAAAGGAAGGTGAGCCCTTTAACGAACCTCAGGTTGCTCGGAATGCGCAGGAGAGGCTGTACTTAAGAAAATGCCTTTTGCAATGGGGTTAAATCCTAGTTGTCCCGGGCAGAGGCAGCGAGAAAACTGCTGCGGGGCCAGAGTAAAAACTCCGCGTCTGCTGGCGGGCTGCAGCTGTGGGAGCGCTCCGGGCTGTCTCCAGTGCCGCTCGGCTGGGCGGAGCTGAGGGATGAAAGAAGAGGGGAGGGAGCGTGGCTGCTCCCGTGGAGGGAGGGAGGGAGATGAGGAGCAGGAAGCGGCGCCGCTCGCACCCCGCTATTTTCCCCCCCACCCCCATGCGCGGGCTTTTCAAACCCCGCCCGTTGTCCAATGGCAGCCGTTCCTCCGCGCTGGCCAATCACAGCGCGCTGATGGCCATAAATAGCGGCCCCCGCGGCCGCGCTTCGTGCAGAGTCTCTTCGCTCTCCGGTCGGGGTCGTTTTGCGGGCGATGGCGCGCACGAAGCAGACGGCGCGTAAGTCGACGGGCGGGAAGGCGCCCCGCAAGCAGCTGGCCACCAAGGCGGCCCGCAAGAGCGCGCCGGCCACGGGCGGCGTCAAGAAGCCGCACCGCTACCGGCCCGGCACGGTGGCGCTGCGCGAGATCCGGCGCTACCAGAAGTCCACGGAGCTGCTGATCCGCAAGCTGCCCTTCCAGCGCCTGGTGCGCGAGATCGCGCAGGACTTCAAGACCGACCTGCGCTTCCAGAGCTCGGCCGTCATGGCGCTGCAGGAGGCCAGCGAGGCTTATCTGGTGGGGCTCTTCGAGGACACCAACCTGTGCGCCATCCACGCCAAGCGCGTCACCATCATGCCCAAGGACATCCAGCTGGCCCGCCGCATCCGCGGTGAGCGTGCATAAGCTTGTTGGCAAACAGAGAATTCAGACCATCGAAAACCCAAAGGCTCTTTTAAGAGCCACCACAATATCACTAAAGAGCTGTTAATTTCTAGTTGTGCAGGAATTGATGTTTTTCGGGGTGCTCTCCTGTCAGCAAGATCTCCCATCTCGAGTAAGTACCAAATGGAATGTATTGTGTTTCAAAGGATTAGGATCCTGACTTTAGCAAAACAGTGTAGTGCTTAATTCTTTTGAGGTGATTTTGCTCAGACAAATTTTCGTTTGGGGTGAAAAACTGTTTTCTACATGTTTTCCCCCTTGGTTTTTCGGTATTTAAGGAAAATGTAATAATTTCCTGTTTGGAAAGATAACCAGTTAGAAGATAAGTGGTTTTTATTTGTTTGGCGTGTCTTAAATTCGTTCGCTTCAAACTACTTGAATTCGTGAAGGAAGGAATTTCCACAGAATTCTGCTCTTATGATTAAGACGTTTAATGTATTGTAAATGCCTCCTGTGCATTGTAAGTATTGTGCTGTGCTTATGTTCCTCGTTTGAGGTCACAGTTTTACAGTTTATTCTCCCGACAGCAATGTTATTTCGCTTTTCGAACCCTCTATTTTTTTTTTATGTTTTTGTTTGGGTTTTTTTTTTTTGTTTTGTTTTTGGTTTTTTTTGTTTTTTTTGGTTTTTTTTTTTGAAGGGGCGCGGGACTCGCTTTGTTGCTGAAGGCGTAAAAGCTCCTTTCCCGCCTTCCCTGGAAGGGCTCTCAGTCGGTAGTTTACTCAGTGCTTTGTCACTTGTGGTCGTGAGCGACGTCCCTCGGGCATTTTCAGCCCATCTCAAGCACTGCTATTTATTCCCGAAATAAATGGTTTTTCAAAAGGGGAAGGGTGAGGGGGGGGGGGGGAGGTGGTTTGTCAGGTGGAGGCAAGGATGTTTTCCGAGTCCCTTTTCCAAGTGGTGTGCTCCTTGCTGGTGTCTTGCCTAGGACCACACGCGTGACATCCTTAACGGTTCTGGGTGTTCCGTAAGAATTCTTAGAGAATTTGGGTTGCATCAATTTTCTGTCCTTATTGAGGCTCTCGAAAAGATTTGTTGAAGTTACCACAGATGTGTTTTCCAAGGAGTATCTGTGCTTAATGACTTAGCAAGTCTAGAATTATTTTTAAAGGGAGAACCTTCCCTATTCGTCATATTCAGTGATTTTTGTGAACTTACCTGGAAAATGGATTTCTCCCTTACTGTAAATTCAATGACACGCCCCCTTGCTCTCCTGGTAAATAGATCTGTAGTCGCCTGAAAAATTTACGTTTCCTGAATTATTTATGACTTTAGGCTGCCTTTATGTATTTTACCATTACAGGTCGTTTTATATCATTTGAGGAGCCTGCTGCTCCATTAAATTAATGGAAATAATGTCCCTTAGGTTTTTCGATGCTACAAATGAGTACTCGTGCCTTTAAGAAGCGGTAGGATTGAGCTGGACACAGCCTTCATTTAAACTAGGAAATAAGGAGCCACTGAGAAATGTTTAGAGGAAATATTTCTCTTGAAAAGCCTAAAATTGCAAGAGTCTTAGTTTTCTCTTAACTGCTGATAAGCTTCATTCTAGGAATATTCCTTTCTCTGTGTCAGAAACTTGGACTCTGCAGCAAAATCTGACCAATCAAGTGCCTCGACACCATTTTCTTTCCTCTGTTTTTCTCACTTTCAGCCATTTTCTGTTACTGAACCTCGGAGGGTTAAAAGGGAGGGGGGGAGGTATCGGGAGTAGTGCTTTGGGAATTCAGTCTCTGCTCTGATTTATTCATCCCCCACATTTGTTCCTTGACACAGGACTTCTGTTTTCAGAATGGATTTTTTTTTATTTCCTGTAGATTACCACCGGGATTGCAGAAATGAGCTTTAGTGCAAGATAACTTATTTCATTTTACTGTCTGAGATAGCCAAAGATGTAGTTATCTGAACCTGTTTGTATATACTTATAATAAAAATCTAATAAATCCAATAGAGTAGCTTTTCCTAATAGTTCATATAGAAAGTATTTGATATATAAGTCAATGGTTAGAGTAGTTACATTTCAGCAGACATTTGGGTCAAAAATGATGCTTTTTTTTTTGTATGTTTAAGAAATACATTATTTTTGAGGAGTGAGACAGGGAAACAGGTTTTATTTGCCTTAATCTGTTGCATTTTCCTCTAGTCTTCTGAAGACCTCATGCTGTTTTATTAAATTAAGTATTATTTGGATTCATTCGAAGAGAGCTGCATGCTCAAATTGTAAAAAAACCACTAACAACTAATCAGCTGAGAAAGAAACAAATGTGCAATGCTTTTTTTTGTTTGCTTTTCAGGGCTCATATAAACTCTAAATTGTAGTGCCTGAGTCTGAAGTAGTTTTGGGATGTAGTACATAGCAAAAGGGAGGTGTGTAGACACAGGTGACTCAGTGCAAGATTCACTAAGTCCAAGTGAGAATAAAAGTGGAGATTCCTCTGGTGCCAGCAAGGTTCAGCTGCATTTCCTTGCTTTTTTGCAGGAGAGCCTGAGATAAAAGAATGCTGCCAAGTCAAAGCTGGATGTGAGCAAGGCCACTGTGCTGAGCAGCTGAGGATCGACTTGAGAGTTGCTGTTGGTAATTTTGCAGGTGATTTTTAGATGCTCAGTAAGATATTTGTCCAGGACTGTTCCTGGCTCTTTAACCGTCTTCCTTGGATGAACTGGCTCAAATTAAAATCATAGCTTGGAAGAACGTTCTTATCAGTCCAACCAGTAAAATAGAGCATACCTACTGACATCCCGGTGAAATACTTTGTTTCATGCAAATACATAAAAGGTCTGAGGACAGCATCTTTCTAGAACAAAAATATTTGAATCAGTCCTGCTTGACAGCTCCAAGTTTCTGAAAAAATCTCAACAGATATATCCATATGAAGAAGAACAGAGGTTCTCATTTGCACTAACTATTGTCATGTAAATATTTTGCAAAGGTGGTTTCCATGCAAGCCAGTATGCAAAGATAGGTCCTAAATACGTTTTCATTTGCAAATCCCTCTTCTGGGCTTCTTCACAACCTGAATCACTACTGTTGGTTACAGTCTTCAGTAAACACCAACAGAGAAGTTTGAGTTTAGCCAGCCTCGGCTCTCCTACAGGCCTGGCCAGTACCGCTCTGCTGCATCATTGTCTCTCTTCTCTCCCAATTTCAAGTCACATTGTATCTTCAAGCTGGGTATCAGCATGTTTCAGATTGTAGATGTGCGAACAGGGTTGTCACAACAGCGTGGAACACTTGTTAAGTGTTTATATTATATATTAGAAAGTACTCTGTCAACTGCTCCAATTATGGAATTAATTACACTGGCCAGAATAACAGCGCCTGACCCTAGGATCCTGCTGATTAATGGACTTTACCAAGTGAAGTTTTCCAATTTGTCTTCTATTAGTTTTCAGGTTACAGCTTGAGCTGGGTGGATCTGTAGAGTGACCACTGCACCAAAAATTAACCTTCAATCCCAGACAGGCCACCCAGCACTCAGCTCCCAAGTCCATCACTTGGTTCTGGTTAGTTGTCTCTTCTGTTGTTTTTTGTTTGTTTGTTTTAATTCTTCTAACTATTGTGTAAATGGTCTTCATCTGACATTACCTCAATTCTTGGAATTGTTTCCTTGGTCTTTCCTTGCCTTTTTCATTCTGCTTTGGGCTAGTTACATGTTAGCAGCATTAGTTTTTAACCAAACCTTTTCTGTTGGTCAGCTCTTGTGGCCTAATGCTACAACCCCTCCAGCTACTATGTTCAACTACTTAATACATCACAAGGATATGGGGAAAGAGGAATATAGTTAATGAAATTTCCTGTAAAAGACTGTGAAGCAACACAAGATGAAAAGCTCTGTTCTCAGTGAAGCTGTTACAGCAATAACAAGGTTTAGTAATAAAAAGACAATGAACTAAAGGAACATAATATATAAAAACAATACAAACTGAGTTTGAATTAAAACCATCTGTACATAAAAAAATGTAAGCCCAGTTGGCCGGGGGCCTCAGCCCCAGTCTGCGATGGCTGATAGGGATCAGAGAAACAAATCCTGCGTCTCCAGAGAAGCTGGAGTGGCAAAAGACATGTCCCAAACTTGCTCACTCCACACTATTTTCATATGTGCCACCCATGGTGCCCTGCACCTCAGTCTAAAGATGCTTTTAGGTTTGGCTTCAGGTTCAAAGAGCCACAAAGTCTAGAGCTCCAGGGACCTGGGTGCCACCAAAGACATGGCAAGGTGAGTATGGCACTGCCCCAACACTGCTTCCTCCACACCTTTGTCTTCTAGGCCATCCATGGTGCTGGACACCTCAGCCTCAGCCCAAGCCTGCTCTTAGGGTAAGGTGTCAGAGTCACAAAACCCACACCTGCAGAGACACTGGGGCGGCAAAGAGCATGCCAAGGGCAGTGTGGTACTGCCCTGACACTGCTCTCTCCTCACCTTTCTCATCTGGGTCACCTGTGATGCTTTCTCAATTGTACATGTATTGACAATGTTCAGTTCCATATCTGTTTCCCTGTCCTTCATGTTCTTTTGCCCTTAAGCACTGTGAGATTTTTCTAGTGCACTAATGTGAAGATGTTTTTTTAATGGGCTTGATCACTTTGTCTTTACACATCAGCAAAGTCTGTACTCTGCTGTGCTGTCATCTGTTCTCATGTGGAGGTTAAATGTAGTTAAGATATTAAAAATCTGATTATATATCTTCTGTGTCCTTATTGCTTCTCTCTCTACATTTTATTCTTGCTCATCACAATCTTTCCGAAGATCTTCCATTTTGCTGCATGCCTTCCCCATGCCATGAATATTTGATGTATTTATGAGTATCCCCTTTCTCTGCATATGGATTTTTATTTCGTATGTTTTTCCAAGCACAGCATTGATCCATCAGGATTGACCTGTAAAGCTGTACAAAATTCTGGCCTGTAAGAGCTTCAACTTATGATGCCATCAACAGGAAAGTGATTGATCCAGAGGACATATGCTATACTTTTCCATAAGTGTTCCATATGATCCCATGGATTGCAGGGCAGTATGCCAATGATGTAATGAACATAAGAGGATATAGAGCTTAATGCATGCGATGTAAGAAGCATGACAAAAAAAACAAACAAAAAAAGAGTGTTTGTGAAATACAGCTTTTCAGGAGCAGCCAAAAGTCGAACGTAAATCTTTGTGTGTTTTGGATGCCAATTCAGTGTGCTGAGATCTGATTCTAGAATTAATTCAGACTACTGATAGTACATGAAAGGTAGGTAAGATCCCACTGCACCAATGCAATGATAAGTAGCACTTAAGAATTTTTGAATGCTTTGCTGCAGTCATTATCATCATTGTCACACTGAGATTGAAGAACTTCTAAGCAACAAACAGTGCCAGCTGCAATTCAAGTTACTTATATTGTGAAATAGGATATTAAGGAAGGATTTCTCCCCCTCTTTTCCTAAATGGAAAAAGCTGTTGGTTGCTGAAATTGAATTGTATTTTCCTTATTTGGGCCAATTTTGATCTTCCCATCAGTTGTCCCAGGCAGATTAATCGGACAGGTTGTTGTTGTTGTTTTTTTTAACACAAAGGAGAAAGGAACACGTTTGGAAAAAATTAAGATCATTACATGGATATGGACTAATCCACTTCCAGGAGACCTGCATTTAAAAGTCTAAGAGTGGTAACCATGCAGAGACCAAAGAAGATGGAGGGGTTGCCAACATTTATCACTCTCAGGCTCCTTTGGTATTCTCAGTCTAGGCCGATATAACACAGAAATTTTTCCAGAACAGAAGTGTCACCCCCACCTCTGCTTCCAATGCTTGAAAACAGTAACAGACTCAGCAGCGTTTCCAGGCCGGTCCTTGCTGTTTCGCTGGTTGTTGACACAGGTGTACACAGAGTTTGGGTTCACCTTGGGTTCACAAGTGCAGTCTACACAGAAATAAAATGAAAAGCAAGTCTCCTGTGAAGTATTCAGTGCTGGTTACGTGCTGTGAGGACTGAATTACAATTGTTATATGTGTGTGCATGCACGTGTACATGCAGTCATTATACATTTTCAAAGATCTGCAACTGGGATCTTTAAATGAGAAGAATAGGAAGTTCTTAACATCCTTATAAAATTTATCTAGTTTAATGGCCCTGAAATGCATGGTTGTAAGACTACATTAGAGGTTTCATAATACAGAGTACTTTGTGAGCACCTGTATATGTTGTATTTTAAGAACACTTTCAAATGCTAGAACTTTTTGTCCTCAAGGGTTTAGGGGGTGGGGCTGGTTTGGTTTTTTTAACACATTATAAATAATGCTTAAGAGTTACTTTTTATGCTCTATTTAACTAAAAGTACAGTACGAAGTTCACACTAATTGACCCAACTGTCCCACGATAGATGCAGAACCCAAACATATAGGCGAGACATCCTCACCCATGTCCTCAGAAATGCAAAGCAGAGCTCTCAGAGCCTCCCTGAGACCCTCCATGAGGCTCCACCCTGTATTTACTGTTGCAAAAGGAATGGTATTCTACTCCTCCTTCTCTTGGATACCTTTCCATAACTGTTTCATTTATCCATCAGTGCTAATGATGTCTTTAACATCCTGGTTGTGGGGCTGCTAACTGCTTTTGCTGTGTAACAGGCTTATGAGCCTGGAGGGTGTCACACATGCTGATGGATCAACCACTTTCCCGTAGAAGAGTCCAGTTTAAATGTAGGAATCAAATAGAAGGTTCACTACTGGTGCTTATAAGAAGGTGACCAACCACAAAAGCCAAGAGGGCCTCATGTTAGGGAAGAATAAAAATCAAATGCTCTATGACACATCCCTAAATGCTGGAGTCACAATTCCAAAACAGGCAAAAACTTGCCTAAGTTATAAAATAGATTCTAGCAGTAAATTTACAGGTTCATGAAAGAAGGCTGAAGAGTTTTGAACAAAGTTTTCTGCTGCAGAGGGAAATAGAAAAAGAGCTAAAAGATAACCACAGTTATTAAAACAAGCAAGCAAACAAACAAATCCCAGCAAAACCAACCAAACCCAAAATTGCTTCATTATCTTCCTGTTTGGAAAAAGTAATTTGGATAAATCTATCTATCTTACAAAAAGAAAGCAAATTCCTTTTTGAACATATATCTATTACACTTTTGTGGGGATAAGTAAAGAATGAGATAAATTTCTTACCCTAACACGTGTGAGTCATTAGTAAGAAAGATGCTGGGGGATGAGAATATTGTTACTGCATCACTTTTTTTTTCTTCTCTTTTTCAAAGAAGTTACACAAAATTATGCCAGTGAAAATGTTCTATAGTGCTATGAGTTCTCAGACTATGATGACTAAACACCAATTAAAACAGAAACCACACCAAAACAAAATCACTAAAAGGAAATTTGGGCAATTCTATTTTTCACACTTCTTGAAGACTTATTTATTTCTATGTCAATATTCCTCTATTAAATATAAAGATTATTTATTATTACCAAAATCAATAGAAGTTTCTGAAAATTTTACCTATTAAAAAGCAGAAAGAAAAAAATGCCAAGTAAACCCAAATGTTTTTTAATTGTGAAACTGTGTTTAATCTCGGTATACTTTAGTTTAATAGTATCTGTGTCAGGAAGTAAAATTTATTAGTTTATGCAATTCTGTTTTAATCCAGGAAACTTAGTAGTACTAGAACCTTGATCTGTATTTTAGTGTTGACTGTTAAAAATACGAGTAGCATTCGTCTTTTAAATGGCACGTGTTTAGCAAGGAGATAACCCAAACATTAGTGTGAGAAACTTCAAATAGTCTTTCATTTCCATTACAGTGTGGACCAAGAACAGGTCTCCTACTTCCCCAGTAGGAAGCATTCCCAGAAAATGTTGTTGTGACAAGTGGCTGCTTCCTGACGTTCTGTTCTTTCAGAATTCTTTAGGCTCTCACCTTTCCTAAAAACGGTAAAAAATATGCTAGATAGGTAAAGGTTTGACAGATATATATGTACATGTTTGCATGTGTGTGCAGTTGCGTTTCGAGGGAAACAAACAAACAAGGCCCAATAAAACAAACACAGGCCACAGAACTGTTCATGATTTAATGCTCTCAAAGAAAATTCGGTATTATATTTAAAAAAAAAGGTAATAAACCCTCTACCCATGACGTGGCTTAAGCGTTTCCTTCCCCTCCTATTTTAAACAACAAGAACCTAGTAACAGAAAGAAGCTGTAGGTCACAGAGCACATGGCTGGCAGAGATTATATAGATTTTCCGGAGGAAAGTGTCTATGCAGGCAAACGTTAATAACCAAAAAATTTAAAAGGAACACTTGAAACGTCCAAAGCAAAAGCAGAAGCCGGGATGTGCGGGCGGAGAGCAGCGGAGGAGCGGGGCGGGAGCGCCGGGCGAGGGCCCGCATTGGTCGGATTTTGCCGCAGACCTCCTGGCAGCGGGGAAGGAAGGGGGAGGTGGCGCCGGAAGAGGGTGCCGCAGTCCCCGCTCCTGCTACCGGCGGAGACTCAGAGCTACTGGGGAACTGTCACCGCGCAGGGGGGCACGGCCAGGGCGGGACGGGAGAGCAGCAAAAGGAGGCGCGGGTTGAGAGCGGGGGCGGGCGCGGCCTCGCTCGGGAGAGGCGGAGCCGCCGCACACGTCCGGGGGACACAGCGGGGAAAGCGCCACGGCCGCGTCTCGCGGGAAGAACATGCGGGGCCGCGCGGGGGAAACCGGGGGGCGGTGGGCGGGGACTGGGGCCGAGACCACGCCTCCTACTGCAGTCCTCAACCAGGTCGGCACCCGGGGAATAAAGAGCGGCTGGGGGCGGCTGATGGCGGGTAGTGCGTTGGTACGGAGAGGGGGAGTATGTCTGGTCGGGGCAAGGGCGGCAAGGGGCTCGGCAAGGGCGGCGCCAAGCGCCACCGCAAGGTGCTGCGCGACAACATCCAGGGCATCACCAAGCCGGCCATCCGCCGCCTGGCTCGGCGCGGCGGCGTCAAGCGCATCTCGGGGCTCATCTACGAGGAGACGCGCGGTGTGCTCAAGGTGTTCCTGGAGAACGTGATCCGCGACGCTGTCACCTACACGGAGCACGCCAAGAGGAAGACGGTCACGGCCATGGATGTGGTCTACGCCCTCAAGCGCCAGGGTCGCACTCTCTACGGCTTCGGCGGCTAAATTTGAATCGCTAAAATTTACTGTTCTAAAACATCAAGGCTCTTTTTAGAGCCACACACAAATTTCACAACGAGAGCTGGTAATTGCTGCAAAATTAGTAAAGCAGGGGGAAAGTGGACTTAAAGTCGTGCAATATTGTGTACCTAGAGCAATATACTTGATTTGCTCTTTTATCATAAGATAACCCACATGAAAAAAAAATCCCATGCCGTATTTGCAATAACAGCTCTATTAAGAACGTGTGGTGGCTCTTAAAAGAGCCGTTTGGTTTATAATTTAAAATAATTTTTACTTGGAGCTGGTGTACTTGGTGACAGCCTTGGTGCCCTCGGACACGGCGTGCTTGGCCAGCTCGCCGGGCAGCAGCAGCCGCACGGCCGTCTGGATCTCCCGCGACGTGATGGTGGAGCGCTTGTTGTAGTGCGCCAGGCGCGACGCCTCGCCGGCGATGCGCTCGAAGATGTCGTTGACGAAGGAGTTCATGATGCTCATGGCCTTGGACGAGATGCCCGTGTCGGGGTGCACCTGCTTCAGCACCTTGTACACGTAGATCGAGTAGCTCTCTTTCCTTGCTCTCTTGCGCTTCTTATCACCTTTCTTTTGAGTCTTAGTGACCGCCTTCTTAGAACCTTTCTTCGGTGCCGGAGCTGATTTCGCCGGCTCAGGCATCCCTAATGTTTTTTTAAGATCTGCGCTGTAGCACAACAACATCGAAAATGGCGCCTGCCCCCCCTATTTATAACGCTGTTATGCAAATTAGAGGATTGTAATCGTTCCATTCCTATTGGAGTAAAAAACATCAACGTAATGCCAGGCACTTCCGTCCTGCAACCGCCAGAGCTCAGGCGCTGCAATTTACACACTCGTAGAGCTTTGCAGTTAGGGTGAAGGCAGTCCTGGATCTGAAAACAAAAAAATCTAGTGCGCGATGTCAACTGCACTGCTTTGACATTCACCAGTGCAATTGACGCCACTAACCTTGATACTACAGATATTGTGAGTATACTGCCGACTCCAGATTATTATTTGAAGTCTACTAAAAGCCCTAGAAACTCAGTTATCAGCAATAAACAGCTCTCATTGTGAAATCTGTGGGTGGCTCTGAAAAGAGCCTTGATGTTTTTGACACGGTAAACTTTGTGATTCCAATTTAGCCACCGAAGCCGTAGAGAGTGCGACCCTGGCGCTTGAGGGCGTAGACCACATCCATGGCCGTAACCGTCTTCCTCTTGGCGTGCTCCGTGTAGGTGACAGCGTCGCGGATCACGTTCTCCAGGAACACCTTGAGCACACCGCGCGTCTCCTCGTAGATGAGCCCCGAGATGCGCTTGACGCCGCCGCGCCGAGCCAGGCGGCGGATGGCTGGCTTGGTGATGCCCTGGATGTTGTCGCGCAGCACCTTGCGGTGGCGCTTGGCGCCGCCCTTGCCGAGCCCCTTGCCGCCCTTGCCCCGACCAGACATACTCCCAGCTCTGCACTACCTCAC
>VZTI01002276.1:218797-297374 GCA_013397865.1 Struthidea cinerea | reverse complement strand
TGAAAGAAAGTAAAGAAGAAATAATCCCAGTTAACAGCCTTTGGGACCTGCTGGGCTGAATTTGGAAGGGGACATTCATTACTTGCAGTGCAAATACATGACCACCTCCAACCCAAAGCAAAGATGTCAAGTGGGGTCTGAAAGCACCAGTTTGACAAACCTCGTTGTCATTCTTTTCAGTGACTTTTGCAATCAATCTCTGAAGCTGACAAACCACAACTGTCCCCAGTGCTCCACCCAGCCACTCTGGAACAAAACAGTATTCCCAGCCAAATCGACAATCGACAGGTGGCAGAGGTCTCCTCTTCAGAAGCGCCTGGCCCGATCTGGAACTGCAATGACATATTACACATAGTAGAAGAAACTCCATTTGATTTTTTTTTTTTTTTTTTAAATTTAAGCAGAACCTGGGGACAAGCGCTATAGAAGTGGCATCCACCTAATTGCTACCACAGTGGAGATGGTGACTGTGTAATTCCTACACGACCTCTCAGCATCCAAGCTCTAGTTCTAGGCTGACAAGGAGAGGAGCCAGGTCTCTCCAATGGAAAGGATTTCTCACTTATTGAGTATGAAAATGGCTGAAGGTGGAATCTAGTGAAAAAGGGAATTCACGTAAGAAAGATCTAAAGAGAAACAGTTCTCACCTTTGTCAAGTCCCATTAAAACCTGTAAATGTTTGCCTGTCTGTGTGTGCATTCACAAGTGAAGGGAAATCCAAACACTAGAGATCATTATCAGGAACAGAAAGAAACCAACGTACCTGTCTTTGTTAAGGCACGTAAGATTAGTGCACGAGATACAAAGAAACAAAGTATTTATTGTCAAAAGCTTTTGTACGAATCACTCGGCATCATACAATGGATATGGTGGCTACAGAGTAGAGGGAGTCGCTCTCTCCCTTCCCCCCATTCTTTATACACGTATTTGCTCACTCTCACAAACCCACTGTTGTATTTTTTAAATGGAGTTCCTCCCTTCAGTGAGTTTGGAAAATATGTTTATAATACAGGACCTGGCAGAACAGATACATCCTATTAAACAACAGAGCAGTTACAGAAAGGAGACCGCCTTCTTTGGGAAAAAAGAGCCTTCTTTCCCTCCTCATCTCTTTGCATTGCCATAAAAGGGTTCTCCACACAAAACCAGACCAACAATCCCCAAATACCTGATTAGCATTTTGGCAAAATTAGGAGCCCTAGGATATGCACCAATATTGATTTATACACTAATATTTTCACTTGGCTTCCACAGGATAAGTTCTAAACAATGTGGTGTAAAAAACCTGCCATCCGAGACGATGTCTGCAGTACGACTGCCAACCCTGCTATGTAGAACAACCGAATCCCTGCTGGTAACAGTGAAAATGCTTTGACAGTGCGTCTCAAAGTTACTGGCAAAACTTTTGGTTCTGCCTTTCCCCCCCCCCACTTTCCAGGCTACACAGCGACTGAGACCATCTCTCCCACGTGCTCTCGCTATGTCCGCATGCACACATGCACACAGAATGCACAGACTCACGTGGGTTGTGCTATTTCCAACAGTACTTTGCACATTATCTTGTGCTGTGTCTTACTGGCGCTTCAGTGGTGCTCTGCTCCAGTTTTAAATTTCCTTTCCCATTGTTGTATTCTTCTCTTCATTCTATAACCGAACATTTGTTTCCCCTTCAATCTCTAAGAAACATTTGATCTGATTCCTGTCTCACAGCCAACAACCCAGAAGACTAAAAAAACTTTTTCTAACCTGCCATGTCAACACTTCTGCTCCAAGATGCATTTCCCTCCTACTGGTACTCCAAAATTCTGTTGATGCTATATTTTCTAACAATCTATATTATCATCTATACATTAATTACTTCTATGCCCAGAATGTTTTTTTGCAGTATGCATAGATTTGTATTGTACTGTAGCAACTAAAGATGCTGAAACATCTTCTTGTCATCTTTTATACACACAAAAAGACAACCATCCTGAACTCAAAATAAATTTCTCATTCACAGTCTGCCATAATTACATGCCTGTTCAGTGCCACTACCTTTAATTTTCAGTGCTCAAGCAACACTTGGTCTAGTTGCTTCCAGTATTTCTCCATTATTTCTCTTCAAATAAAATTTCTTTTTGTTTTGCAAACAAGCAAGCTCTTAGCTGCACTTGTGGAACAGAGGGCATTTTTCTCTGTCTTCACTAAAAGGCCCGAACAGCTCCCAAACACAGGAAAAAGGCATCAAAATCTCAAACCCCAGTTTAACCAAAGGGAAGATACCTGACTCCTGATTCCTAAGACTCACTGGTGGTGACCAGTCTTTTTTTATAGACAGTGGGATATAAGAATTTAGATTCTGGACTGCCATCTCCAGTGCCTGATTCATGCACACACACATTTCAGTGTAACACTGCTGCTTAACAGAGCTTCAGCTTTCAGCGATGAAGTTGTGAACACTGGCACCGACACCACATTAGTTTTGTTAATTTGCTCTGAAAGAGACTTGGGACCAGACCCATCCAATTAATTCTACAGAGGCTCTAAAACCAGGCTGGATTCCAGTATGTTGCCAGCTGTGGCAAATGACTGATACTTCTCGCAAATATTTGCCACTTCAGCGGGAAGGCTCTCAAACCCCAGAATTCCCTGGCAGACATTCTGCAGGCATCTCAGTCCAGTGCCCTTCTCATATCCTTGCATATCTTCCTCTGCATTTCTTATTCCTGCAGACTGAACAAAGCCCCTGAATGTAGCTGCTCTGTTTGTTACATACAGACAAGGGTTTTATACACTCAGCAGCATGCACACAACGGACGCAGCAGCATAACAAATATGGAAGCACAGTAGCAGATGACCCCCACTGTTTTCTCTTCATAATGCTTGCTTGTAGTCCAATTAGTGGAGTCCTAAATTAAGTAACATTTCAAGTCAATCACTGTGGCAGCCTCACAGCCCCTCAGTATAACCAGTTTAAGACTGCAGGATTTCACATTTTACTGTGAAAAGAGGTCTTAACACAAAAGGGAAAAATTCCAAACCAAGCCATTCCCAGTAAAAGGCCTCAGGCAATGAGGTACTGCCATACTTTCTCGCACACCAACAGGTTTTGTGTGAGAGTACTGCCATCATGTAAATGCAATCAAAAGTATATTTTCCAAGACATCGCTGAACACAATGGATGGAGTAAAAGCTATGGCACTATTAATGTGAAAACAAAGATACTAAACAAAGGTGTAAAGAGAAGACTATCTCTTCTGTGACTGAACAGAAGAAACTTTTAAGTTAAACTAAGAGAGAAATTGGCAAAGACAGCAGAGAACACAATACTAGAGAAAAAATGCATTTATTCAGAAGAGCTGCCTTCCTTCCATACCACATGTGAATTTGATTCTCTTTCCAAGGAAGTGAAAGAAAGGAGGTGAAAAGGAGTAACCTGGAAGAGCATTTTGAGTGCCATTATCAAATAGACAGTTATACTTCGGCAGCTGCTTTTTGGACTAGAAATCATGTTGGGCCTTTAATTACAACTCATCTGTGCACTACAAAAAATGAGGAGGGGAAGGATTTAAGGAAGATGTCCCTGCTTCCAAGTAATTGTTCTATAAATTCCCATAGTCTGAATTTGTTTGTTGTACATTTACAAAGAAGACGATTTCCAAGGGATATGTTCTCTGTGCTATTTAAGGCTGATAGTGCTTTATAACTCAACATTATCCACAATAACCAGCCCGTATCATGTATGGGAGAGCTAAATAATAGTAAGAGGCAGTTCACCTATGATCAAAATGTGAGACCAATCCAGGGACTCTGCTAACATCTTGAAGTAAAGAAAAAACTACTGTGTTACATGAAGTTAAGCTTCTTGGATTCTGCACCAAGAATCAGGAAGTTCTTTTCAGTGATGAACCCTACAGGCACACAGAGAAACATTTAAGTGATCTGGTGTTTTACATATATACTTATTGTTAATATCTGCTGTGTTAAAAGGCAGGCATCAGCAAAGCACCATTACGTTATTTCCATTTTCTCAGAATGCCTCATTTGTTGCTAATACCACTGATATTAGGGATGCATAAGAAGCTCTTATCCCAGGGATGAGTCTCTTTCCCTCAGTCCTGACTACATGTCTTTCTTCCAGACGGGCTCTGCATTCCAGGATGAAAATCCTCCTAGTTTGTTCTTTCAGATGGTGAGATAGCTTCTTGCATTGGTCCGGCTGGAATAACAACTCCATTCAGGAATATAAAGCATTCCACAGCTATAAGAAAGACTATCTTGTCTAATTCCAGGTAAGTTACTGTTTGAGACTCTTGGGTACCATAGGATAAGAACTGCATTTATTTCTCTAAATCTGTGGTCTCCTAGAACACCCATCTCAACCTCCCCCACCAGTGCCACCCATGATTCTAAGCATAGCCCATTAAGATTTGCTGTGTAGTGTCTAACTTTCCACTAAAATTTAATGATGTGCGTTGATGAGTGAACCTTTAGTCTTCTTTCACACTGACACTTGTATGGTGCTGTCTCTGGCTTGGAATGGTTTGAGACACCCATCTTGGGCAAGATTTTCAAGGGTCACTCTAAAGCTGGTGTTCTGACTGGTGTGTGTTGACGGTATGTTCTCATCCAGTCAGGAAGCAGGTCCATGTGTAACAGTGAGCTAAGTAACACTGAAAAGTCCACTGGTTTGGTGGTCATGATGCCAATGGAATCTTGTGAGCAGTACTTATGTGTTACGTACTCCCAAAGATTGTTCCAATTCCTGTCGACGCTGCTGGATCTGAAAGAAAAATACACACTGTACAGTTTAGCAGATTAAATTGCTCAGTGGCAGGAGATGTATTTGTAAGTCAGCAGTGTGGATATTTCTTTCATACCTTGCAGTAGAAATATCTGCTCACAGCTTCTTGAGACCATGGCTCGTGATAAAATTCGGCTCTGCGTTCTTCCTCCGGGTTTCCAACCACATCAGTCATCACCTGTGACAAAAATAAAACCATTTTTCACCATAGCTCTTCTACCACACGGAGAAACTTTCAGAGTTACCCAGAGTGAAAATTTATCTACATTACACATAAAAACAGTCAGAACTGTTCTCAAAGCCCAAAGCAAATGGACAATGTATGCTTACTGCCAAAACAGGATCATAGAATGATCAAATCGTTTGTGTTGGAAGGGACCTTTAAGCTCATCTCGTTCCACCCCCTGCCAAGGGCAGGGACACCTTCCACTAGATCAGGTGCTCCAAGCCCTGTCCAATCTGCCTCCAGGGATGGGGCAGCAAGGGGGTCAGAACCATTCTATAAAAAAATGGAATTCTGATGACTATGTCTCCAGCATCACAGAATCACAGGTAAATACAGTTATTAGTATATTTTGCAAAGCAGTGTTGTGGAATCACAACTTTGATGCCAGCAGGGGAGAACATTATAGAAAACGCTCTTCTGGGACTAGTTGTCAGTCAGGGAAAACTCTGAACGACTAATCCATGTATATATCTAGAGAAGCTCCACAACAGCTTTGTTTGTAAGTTCTTCAAGTCAAAGTCTGCTTTATTTAAACATTCTTTCACATGTCTGTCCTCTTTGAATACAATATAAATAATAATAACCATAACCTTAACAGTAGATTTTTGGAAGACTATTCACTTAACAATAGGCATTTATATAAGAAAGACACAATGATTTTATTAAAATAATTTAATGGATTCGTTAATACAACTGATTTTGAGGCATCTCAGTTAACGACAGAAAATGTGAAACTTTATGAGGAACAAATGATTAATATTTGCTGTCAAACAACTGAACTTCTTTACATTCCATGTCTTGCATATCTCAAAGGACGTATCAGGACAGCTGACAGATTAAATTATGAACCAACAAAACACCCAAATTGTGTTCTCGTACTATAGGATGCTCCTGCTGAGTTTTACACAGCTTTCAATTTACAGAATACATCAACCAAGCCCTGCATTTTGAACTTACTGTCCAGCCACAAGTTGACCTACCACTCCCATGAAGCACCACTGTTCCACTGGAACTGGAATACGGCCTAAACTGTCTTTCCTGCATACTGTCTACTCTGGGATTGCAGTAGTCCAATCATTGTCTGTCTTCCGCCAATTATCCATCCTAGATGTTTGGCTATAAACTCTATGTACATTTAGATAAAATTCTTCCATTCTGGTTCCACTATTCATTCTTTTTCAAACCTTAGCTCACCTTAAGATCCCTACTTTGGGACCGGAGAAGGTCTTGGATGTATCCTTTGGGATCCTTGGAGAAACTCAGCATAAAATCACGTTGTATTTTTAGCTGATTTATGGACTCAATTGTCTCATGAATCTGACAGAAAAAAAACCAAAGCAGATATTCTTTAATTTCTCCCATGCTCCGGTGACCATCAGGTCAGCTCTGTTACTATCTTTGCATTCCTGGTAATGTACAAAGGTGACAATTCTACGCCACAGACTTGTGCAGGCTCCTAGGGGTTTTTCAATTTAAAAAGCAGCAACTTAACTGCAGTCCTGCCACTATATTTTGGTTTCACTTGCACTTCTGCAATACAAGTATGTACAGGATTCTCCTTCACTTCCTGCACTGAACTCCTGCATGGCATGCAGAGCTAAGCCATGTGACACTGTACAATGTAATCATTTGCTGCGCAGAATCACTCTGCCTGCCAACACTGGGACCTTTGAGGACAGGTGCTACATAAATATGCAGTTAAACAGTGCCCAGTGAAAGAAAGCAATTATTCCCCTGGTTACCATCATCATCATCATCATCATCATCATCGTATCTTCAATATCCTACTGTAATCCTTAAAAACTCTAGCGGTTTCCTGATTAAGTCCATGTCAAATGAACAGCCATGACTTCTAGACTTTTTCTTAAGAGAAAGCCTGTAAAAGTCACGATGGCTGCAAAAAGAAGAAGAGCATGAACAATGAGAAATCATGGATATGGAAGGTTTATAGAAAATTAATCATATAATCAGAAATATTATCGAAGAAATGAGTATTAACTAGCAGGGAAGAATGAAGACTGAAGAGAAGTCAAGGTCCCCTAATGGATAATATCATCAAGTATGATCAGGAGGAGGACAGTTCATGAATCATTTGCACGTAGACACACACAAAAGCGAACTTTTGCTACCCTGTTTCTCTAACATTCTAGTTTGAAATAGTAAACCTATTTTGCTTAGTTTCGTGTATTCATCTCTTTTGCCAAAACAGCTAAGGTGACCAAGCACATAGGAGAAAATAATCCTCCCCTGATCTGGCTATGCCATCAAGGCCACTACTGTAAGTACTACATGGTACGTTAAGAGAAGAGAGCTGCTGTTCACTTAAAATCATTCCTTTTTTGGGAAAATGCTATAGTTGTGCAGAGTGAACTCCATTGGCATGCGCTGAATTCCCAGGAGGGGACTCCACGGCAGCACAGCAATGCAATGCACAGAAGGTAACAGGAGCAGCCCATGCCCATTCACTCAGCAGTGACTTCAGTAACTTCACTGATCACAGCTTGCCCTGTGCTGTAGCAAATATTCAAAAAAGAGGTGACACAGACACGGGAAAAGATGAGTGGGACTGGAAACAGAATAACCCTATGCATGCTGCTCGCAAGCTTGGATAGGCTGGGAACCTACTGACAAGGATCATCCTCAAGAGCCATGACAGAAAAGATGCTGCAACAGTTATCAGAATGCATTGCATTGCTGGTGCCCAGACCCCCTTCAAAATTGCACGAAGACCAGAGTTTAACATGTTTGTTTGTATTAGAAGTAAACAAAGAGAACCTGGGCCTTGGTCTGAGGAGGCACTCTTGTTTATCCCTTACCGATCCAAACCAGCCATTGACGCATGCCAGAACTGGCTAACAGCCCGCAGGACACGAACCCCTAAAACAGCCTGCAAAGTGCACCACTGCCTTAAGACAGGTATTATTATATGACGTGCACATGATCCTCTTCCACTAACACTTAAAACTGCCAAACTGCTCCAAGTGATTTTCCTGCTGTGCATGTTCCATATTTCCACCTAACGCAGAGAGCCGTTCTGCAGTTATGAATACAAAACCCACACCTGAGTATGAGATTCTCCTAGCTTTGGCTTTGCAATGTAGCAAAATATCATGACCTCTCAATGAAAAGTTACAGTCATACAGTTCAGGTGGTTCTCAAGTGTCAGCGGACTCGGTACACTATCTGTGAAACTCTATCACCTCAACAACGGTGTCAGGCCCTGGATCAAATCCTAAGTGGGAATGCCATTCAGCCCTATGTATTCCCACTGCATTTGGCTGATTCATCCCTTGAAAGCACACGCCCTTAAGAAGTCCCCATCTCACAACATTACTGTCTTTGACACATAACACCAACCAAATCCACATGAAGCTACACAATGAGCACATTACTCTTGGGCTAATACCTTGTTATCCAGTGCTGTAATCTCCTGCTGGTTAGCTGTTGAGAGAAGAAAACTACTCATCTGGCCCTTTAATGGGTCTTCAACTTCTACATCTATGTCATAACAAGCCGTCTTCTTCTGATCGTTGGGGTCAACACTATGGAGAGTATAACACAAGATCATGAGAATGGCCATAATGAATCAGAATGAATATCCATCCAGCCCAGAATACACTCTTCAATAAAGCCTGTAGCAGATGCTGTGAGAAAAGTTTAAGAACAGGGTATCTTTATACATTTGCATATTCTAGTATATTCTCTCATCTTTTATCGGTCAGATTTCACAGACTTTTGAGCTGGAGCTTTTGCCCGGACCATCAAATTTAATTTCTAACATCCTCCTGAAACCTGTTACGCTAAATACCAGTATCATACTTTGGCTTGTTCTGTCCTAAATTTACATTTAATCTGCCAACAGTTAGACTTAACATTTACTTTATTGTTAACTATTGTTAACTAAAGTTTCATAACTAGAAAACAGTCTTCACTGCAGTAGCTGGTAAATCAGATTTGTCACTGTCACTTGCAATATAAAAATGCTGGCTTCTCAACACTACCTGTGAAATGTGTGGCTTGTGTGCATCTGCAGTAGGTAGTAAAAAAATTTCCTCAGGATCTAATTTGAGCTTGACAGACTTGGGGGAGCGGAAGAACTTCCAGGGATGGATTTGCACTAGGAGTGTTGTAAGCAGGTGGAGGGAAGTGATCCTTCTCTATTCTCAAGACTGGTGAGGACACACCTGGAGTACCGTGTTTAGTGCTAGGCTTCCCAGTGCAAGAAATATATGGAACTACCAGAGAGAATTTTGCAAAGGTCCATGAAGATGATTAAGGCATTGGAGCACCTCACAGTTGAGAAAAGGCTGAGACGTCTGGGACTATTCAGCCTAGAAAACAGAAGGCTGGTGGGGAGGGAACTTACCAAAACTTGAAGGGAGGGTTTAAGGAAGATAGAGCCAAGATCTTTTCAGTGGTACCCAGTGACAGGACAAGAGGCGGTTGGTGCAAACAAACACAGGAGGCTCCATCTGAATGCCAGGAAACACGTTTTTATTTTAAGGGTGACCAAGCAATAGCGTAAGTTGTAGGAAGACCCTCAAAGCCCATCTGCCTTTCCCCCAGCCCAGAGGCTCCCATGTTGGAGACACTCAAAAACCATCTGGACATGGCTGTGGCCAACCTGCTACGGGTGGCTCTGCTTGAGCAGGGGAGAGCATTTGACCAGCTGATCTCCAGAGGTCCCTTCCAACCTCAAACATTCTGAGAATCTGTGATGCCATGGCCACCTGCAAGAAGATCAGCAGCAGAAGGAAAGCTAAGGAAAACACAGGTCTGGGTCTGGTTCTGCTGCTCTTGTCCAAAGCCACAGAGAAGGCTCCATGTTGTCTTTGGCTCCATTGCTCCTGGTTAAGTCCTGTCCTCAGGCCTCCCAGGGTCCTGAGCCCAAGTCAGTCAGGGCAGCAGGGCTGTTCAGAGGGACCCTGACAGGCCACAGAAACAGGACGGCACTTCAGCACGGTGAAGTCCAGCACAGGAGAAGTTCTGCTCCTGGGACAGAATGATGCCGTGCAGGAGCACAGGTGGGCATCGGCGGGGTAGAAAACAGGTTGGCAGGAGAGGACTTGGGGGCCCTGATGGACAGACAACAAGTGCAGAAGGAGCCTGTGAGGTAAGGCAGCCATAGCAAAGATCAGCTGCAAAAGGGGCCGCATTAGCGCAGGTGTTGCCATCAAGCCTGGGACAGAGGCTCTTCCTTGCTATGCCACGCTGGGGAAACTGGATCTGGACTGGCGGGCACAGGACCACAAAGATGTGACACTCTGGAGCGAGGCCCGCACAGGCTCAGTAGGATGTTGGGGGCTGGAGCACAGACCTGCCGAGAGAAGCTGCAGGAGCTTCTCCAGCCTGGAGAAGAAAAGGGAAAAGGAGATCGCCTGGGTGAGTGTGACTGCCATATGGACTGGTGAAGCACAGACAGGGCCAGCCTCCCCTTGGAGGTGCCTGAGATTAGGGTGAGAGGCAACAGAAACTCACTGCAGCATGGCCAATTCACTCCCTGTAAGGAATTGTCTGTTTAAAAGTCATGATAGTAAGTCAAAAAGGGGGAATCCAGAGATAACCTGTTTGTACTAGAAGAATATTGGAGAGCTATGCTTTGCAGTCTGCTTGTGTCCTTTAATAGTGTGAAAGATGTCTTGCTTCTTTGCAGAAATGGAAACCCCACAGAGGTTTTTCTTTTTACCTCTGATTTCAGGTGTGTCAGCTGCAATTAGGAGTGCAACTCAAGGAAATCTCCAGTTCTAGCTTGAGCTCAGGTAAGATTTCTACCAGTTTCTACTTCTACCAGTTTTAAATTTGATGCATTCAGTATCATGGGGATCAGAAACCACTACAGAATCTATATTTTTAATTGCATTCTGCATGTTTGAGTCTACCTAGTATTTAAAATATTTGTCAAGATCAGAGACTTTTTGTTCTTCTCTACTTTATATCCACTTCAACCCCACTGCATTTTTTTCTTCCTTTTTTTTCAAAAAGGAAAGTTGTTGTTGCCCAGAGAGTGATTCTACAATACTATTAGAATTTCTAGAATAAGTTTAGAATACTTCACATTTTTGTCTCTGTGCATAGCCTCTAAAACTAGAATGAATAATTGTGATCTACTTGATCTTCCTGTCCAAGGCAGGCCTGAGGATTTAGCTGAATTAAGAGCACATATATTTACAATCACTAGTGATGAAAAATTTCCTGTAGTAGTGTGCTGGTTTTGGCTGGGATAGAGTAGTAGCAGGTATGGGGCTGTGTTGTGAATTTGTGCTGGAAACGGTTGGTCACACTGAGATGTTTTCATTATTGCTTATCGTTGCTTACAGTGTGTCGAGACCTTTTCAGCTCCTCACACCACCCACCAGCAAGGAGGCTGGGGGTGCACAAGGAGCTGGAAGGCAACACAGCTGTGACAGCTGACCCCAGCTGACGAAAGGGATATTCCAAACCATGTGGAGCCATACTGAGCGGTAAACTGGGGCAGGTGTTCACTTCTCAAGGTCTCGCTGGGCATCAATCAGTTGATGGTGAGCAATAGTTTTCATCTGTATCACTTGTATTGCTGGATTTTGTTCATCACAATCATCATCATTATCATTTGTTATACTGTCTTTATCTCAACTCAGGAATTCTCTTGCTTTTACCTTTTCAACGCTCCCCCCTGCCCTGCTGGAGAGAGAACAAGCGGATGGGGAGTCTAAGCTGAAGACTGGATTAAACCAGGACAGGCAGTTGGCATGTTCTCTCAGTGGCTGACTACATTCACTCTGAAAAACTGAATGCAGGAGGACAGGGCAGAGCGTTTGTGAGACCCTATTTTAAGCTTGGTTGGACCAGGCCCCTAAGTATCCCAGATAGACTTTGAACCTGATTTGACTTTGGATGGGGGAGCGAGCTCTCAATGACCACCAGCAATCCCTTCTACTGTAAATTATTCTGTAAATTAGTCTAAAAATTACTTACTTTCTTTAAATTCAGTGACAGACTTCCAGATTTATTTTAGCTTAGCCTGACACTGTAAAGACTTCACTGCAAAAGTACTGTCTGTTCTCAGGAAATTAATTCTTCCTTTTTCCACACCATTATATCAGTACCATTTAAGGTTGTCAGGTGCTGTGTAGTGCACAGAGAATGTATCAGAGAATGCTACTAGATACAAAGTCCTGTTCTTTAGCTGGTACCTGACAAAAAACACTTCCTCCAGAACCTTTCTGCCATCTCTCTGCCCCTGGAAACATAATCATCGGTTCCTTGTCATTTTTCTCTAAGTAATGACTATCTGTCTCTGAGGACTTCAGCTTTTTTGTGGCCCATCAGACAGGTCACTGAGTTGCATCCAATGACAGTACATACGCAGCTCTCAATCTGCACGGCCTTTTCATTACTCTGTTTGATATGTTCAAATGAATCAAAAAGGAAATTTTATTTTCACAGCCTATGTAATATTTAAACTTCTTATCACATATGTTACAAATTTAAAATAAAGAGCCCAATTTTAAGCAAATTCAGAAACATTTGCTGTCAATATTCTGTAGGAAATCAAATCACTGTGCTTAAGTAACAACAAGGTTTAAACACCCAGATCGGAGTTTTGACCAAGACCACAAAGAAACTTGGAAAAGACTGAAATGTCTGAACAGTAAAGTTGCAGTCCCGAGAAATCTCTTTATCCCCCTCCTCCATGTACACAGTTGTCACTTAAATATGGCACATGCTGGAAGAGCCCTAGAGAGCTGAAAGTCGTATTTCATCTGCTATGCCACAAAGACATCTGTTTTGACAAGGATATGGGAGCTCAGTATCTTGGTCACAATGATCTCCTCTGAATCCAGGCATTCTTTGTTGTAAATCTCTGGAGATCTCCTGACTCCTTGGCATTTTCAGGATAAGACTAACAGTCAAAGAGCTGACCCAATCCCAACAAAGCATGCATGGACTGGCCCTGCATTTGAAATCCTAATGTTGTTGTACATTTCACATAATGTATCAGTGACTAGAATGATTGCCCATGATGTACAATATCCCATTTCAATTTCTTTTTTATCTCTTTTTGTGGGTTCAAACTTTCATTGCTCTCTCCTTAGGGAAAAGGCCCGACCAACTCTCTCAATGGTGTTCTAGTAAATACAAAAGCTGTTTTTCACACTCCTAGAAAACTGGTGCCGTGCTAGTGAAAATAATTCAGAATTACACAAACTAGAATGACACACAGAACAAACACACAACGAAGTCCCAGGTATTCACCTGGAAATTGTAAAAACTGAATTATGGTCCCTACAGCTAGCTGCAGCTGTTTCTGTGCTTTATCTAGTGAGTGTTTTGCACATGGCAGTGCTGAGCTGACCAGCCAGCTTACCTGATGATGTGGTTTATCACTATCGGGTCTGGCGGCAGCAGTAGGTTAGTTAGTCTCTGAGGAATTTCAGAAAACTTTAGCCGTGGACAGTCAAAGATCTGGAACACAATAAACAACAAATGCTGTTTGTCCAAAGCCTATCTTGCAGTTAAATGAGAAAGTAAGAAATCTGCAGCTCACAAGGAACTGAGGCAATTAAGGAAGGTGATTTTGAAAACTGTAATTCAGGTTCCTTGCACAGATTAAATTTTTCGTCACTTCTGTTCCTGTAAATTGCTGTTGTACTTTCATCTGGGCTTGCAGACATATCCATCAGGGCATGACAATTCCCGGTGTCTCACTTTTGGTTTAGCTGCTGCAGGGCACATGAAAATTGTACCCTTTAATGAGACGTGAAGATCGACTGTATCGATGATGGGAGAGAAGCAAATACTCCCTCTCTTACTGAGGGTTTACAAAAGCACATCATAAAGAAAAAAGTATTTTTTTAACCAGAGAAAACATAAAAACAGTTTGCCTTTTTGTTTCTTGTGATACTTTGTGCTAAAGAAAAATACAAGAAAATACTTCTGGATTTTAAAATCATTTGCAATTTGTGGGTTTTTTAGGATTAAGGAAAAACAAAGTCAACGTGATATTACTTATGTTTAACTAAAGCCTGAGCAGCCTCTTGGAAGGGATCCACCCTTTTCCAAACAACGGTTCATGGTTACCTTCTCTTTACTATGGCCCAGAAGCTAAACAGAATCATAGACTCATAGAATATCCTAGGTTGGAAGGGACCCACAAGGGTCATTGAGTTCAACTCCTACCTCTGCATGGGACAACCCTGAAAGTCACACAATGAATTTCTACTGAATTCAGAAAAAAAAAAAAAATTCTTCTGGAAAGTGTTAAAAGCTGTAGAGTTTGGAAATTTTCTGTGAGTAATTGTAGTGCATTGCCATGAATCTAGAAACACTCTTTACACCTGGAGTTTTCAGAAATATAATTACAGCCTTTGTTTCCTACTGTGATTTTTAATGCTCTGAACAGGCAAACAGACTTTTCTCTAAAGATATTCCATTTAAACTGACCTTAAAAAAAAAACCAAACACGAACTTTCTATATTTTAACATTTGCCTTCAAATGTGCCCTTATGTGGAGGCAGTTTGTAAAAATGTTCAGGCCTAAGCCAATGAAAATGCCTCTTAGGGAAACTACTTTCACCTGATAGAAGAGATACACTACTCATAGTATTGTATCAGTAAACAGAAACAAGCTTTGCAGCTCCAGAGACAAAGGATGCAGGCAGGCTTGGAAAGAAAGGACTGTTGTAGAATAGACATACAAAGTCAGATGCTCTGGTTCCCCAGAGAGGGTATCTTTTGAAATTCACAGTTTTCTCAAGTGAGTGAATCTGGCAGCAGAAATACCTAGGAGCCAGCTCTGGGAACCATTTGCAAGGTTCTATTGCTTTTGAAATACCTTTGAAACTTTTTTCTTGTTTTCGCTTGTAACACAGAGGATTTCAAATCTCCCTGCTGATGTAAACTGGTTTTAAACAGAAAAGGATCTGTCTTCACCAATTCTAAAATCTGTCTGATTTGTAGGACTTGCCTGCATCCAGGAATTCAGCCAGCTAGTTTCTGAAGAACAAGGAAGTAACAAAACCTAATGAGTGTGCAGCTCCCTCCTTATTTGAGTTGTGAATTCTGACATTTGATAGAGATGACTGTGGAACTCCCACCCAAAATCTCTCCACACCAATCTCCATCTAATCTGCTGTCACCACTGGCTCAACACTCATGTCAAACTCCTAACATGGATGCAAGTCCAAGCGACAAGAGCTTTAAGAAGGGAAAAGGGATCAAGGACACACATTAGCAAGAGGAGGATGGGAGGCTGGCAACTAAGGGTTGGTGGAATTTTCCTAGAACTTCTCATATTCCTGCTTAACTGGAATTAGTGGTCTATACTTGTAACCCCTGGCTCTGAAAGCCTCTTTGGCTACAGTGATCCTGGTGGATCAGGTAACTCATTCAGTGATAATTTTTTAGTCTGTACTGTCTTGTGCTCTTAGATATAACCACAACGCAGCAGTGCAGGACTCAGAAAAGCTGGCATACCAAATGAGAAGACCAGTATCTCAAGAGGAATGCCAGAGACACTGGTGCCTATGTACTGCTCCCCTAAGTGATATGCACACTTCCAGCTAGGACAATGCTTTTTTCCCCAGGAGTTATGTGGCTAAAACTATATAATCTACAGAAATATTATCAGACTGGAAGGCATTACTAACCCAATTCCTTTGCCCTCCATGTCTCAACCTTAAGAGTATTAGAGTAAAAAACAAAATAACCTCATCATTAAATATTTCATTTATTGTAATGGGATTCAGATTCCAAAGTAGTAGCATCCGTTTTGAAAGCAAGATCAGCTAATTAGGACAGTTTTGCCAGAGACCTAAGGAAAACAGAAATACTCAAAACAATCCCATTTATGATTTAAATCTGTGCAAGCACTGCATTCTTATGAAACTATTCCAGGTTAACCAGCTCTTCCAGGGTGTGACGTTCAGTCTTCTAGAAAAGCAATCAGCTACTTCCCAACTCTCTCACTTGACTCATCTTCTGAGGATGAGAAGACAATTATCAGGTATCACAGCATTCCTGCAGAGTTCTAAGACAAAGGAGACCTAAGACCAAATAAATCTCTAATGAGATGCATGAGGAGAAGATGGCTTCAACAAGTTCTTATTCTAGCGAAGTTCTTAAACTGAAAATTAAAATACATAAAATTGAGAAGGCCCTCCTGCTTATTACAGTAAGATATGTACATCTGTACAGGGTCATACAAAGGATCTGCTGCAAATCTACCATACTATCCTGCCCTTGGTAGCGGCCAAAAGTGGATACTAAAGGAAAAATGTAAGAACGAGAGAAACACATACTGGTTCTTCCCCAAAAACACTCTTCCAAACTCCACATTTGCATTTAAGACAGCCCAAGATTTTTCATCCTTTGGTTTGTCACTTTTGGAAGTGACACTTCTAGCATTTGCAAGGTTGTATTGCAAGGAGTTCTGAAGTTTAAATATGCTTGAGTCCTTTTGTTTTCAATTTGCTACCTGCTAGTTTTAGTTGATGGACTGTAATTAATGACCAAAATATAAAAAATTACTCCTTTTTCACCTTTTCATTCTGCTCATGGTTTTTCAAATATTTTTCACTTCCCCTTTCCCATTTCCTCTTTGGGCTGGAAGAAACAAAACTCAGTCTAAATTAGCTACAGATAAACCAAGAATGGAAATCAAATAACCTAATCAAGAGAACAGCACTGCCATTTTGCCAAAAATTCTTATGTGGTTTTAATATGGAATTTTCACTATATGTGAAAGAGACTGTATGGTGTAATTCTCAGAAAACCAAAACCCAAACAAACAAGAGAGTGACTATATAATCCCGATCACTTTGGTTCTATATTCCTAAAAATACCCATGAATCTCAGAGTTGTTTTGTTGCATTTGGTATTTTCAAGCGTGCAAAGCTGTCTTTGAGTTTACTTCAAGCATTGGCTACTTTGAACCGTTGTAGGGCAAATAATTAACAGAAAATAAAAACTTAAAAAGAAAACTAGGACACAAGTTTCATCGCAACATTTACTGTCATTGCTCACTAAAACATTATTCATTGTAATTGCCAGTACTTTCCTTACACAGAAGTATGTCACAAACCCTGCTTTCAATTACTTTCAAAATAAGTCATGTGAGCCTGAAGCTAGAGAAAAACAAAGCCAAGTAAGACAGTGATAGCTCAGTTAACACTACCTTTCCAAAAAAAACCCGTAATCATATTTACAGAAAGGGAGGAGATGCTTTTAAGTGGCCTTCTTGGTTAATTCTAGAGGTCACTGTGAAAGACAAAAAGTCTCAACGTGCTACTTTCAAAATACCATGCAGATCATTTCATTATCTGAAGAAGATTTAAGAAAAAACAGCTTTTCTAATTATATCTTCCATGTCTTCTTCCTTCATAAACAGGGAAAGAGAAGGGAAGAAAACAGGTCTACATGAGATTTGACAATCAGAATCAGCAGATTATTTCATGTTTCTTAGTATAAAATAATACAATGGAGGAAAAAACCCCATCAAATCAATACAGAAGTCCTCCTTCCTGGAGAGGCCACAACTTTTGTGGGAGTGCTGAATCACCAGATGTAGGGGGTTTTGACAACACTGGCACATGGGGAGGGTGTTAATGACATTAATTGTAGTGGCTGCTGAAAGCCATTCAGTACTGAGGATACTGCAAATCATTAAGGGAAGATAAAAATCAGTCATTTTCATTCATCCCAAATTTGTGGCTGGATGTTACAGTTTGCTTCTAAAGAGCTACTGTGTCCAAAAAAGAGTTACCTGCTGGAAGTACTTGTCGCAGTTAATGTATTCCTTATCGTGGGAGTCTTGCAGCTTGTTTGTTTTGATGTACTGCCAGAGAGCCTGGATGATGGCCGAGCGTGTCTGCGTGTGGATCCCCAGCAGACGGGCCAACCGTGGGTCCAGTTTAAACTGGGGGGGCTAGAACAGAAAGCAAAGGAGGTGGCAATAAAGAGGAAAGCAGATAGATACACAAGTATGAAGTTTCAGTTTTAATTCTCAGAGGACTCTGTTCCTCAGGAGAAGCATCCCATTCAGTGGCAGAGATTGCAAAAATACAAGTTTTTGTGTCCCACCACAAAATACAACTCTAGAACTCTGGTACTCTGGAAGAGGGACATTGTACCTGTGCTACGCACACAGACTACTTGTAGCGCATACTTCAAATAATAAAAACTTGCACAAAGACTCAGGAAGAATTTTCCTTTTCAACTCTGATGCAAATGTTTACTTTTGGGAATGGGAGAAGAAAAAGAACAGCCCTTCCTCTGAACTACTGGAAATTAACCACAGACAGAGAGAAGGAAGGCAGGACAATGCTTCCACAGTTGCTAATAACTGCTGTCTCACATCAACACACTGTCTCGGAACTCTTGTTTTTTCAGGCATGTTCCCACCATTCTGGTGCACACCAAAACATTTACCCGACCACAACCAGCCAATGTATTTTTTTTCCTGATCTCAGTGATACAATTCAACTTCCCTGTTTTCCATCTCTAGCAATATAAATTCATTGGATAATTTGGAATTTGATGCTTCTTCAAGTGTGTACTCATACTCAGGTTTAGTATTCACCACATTATTAAGCAAGGATTACTCTGATGGGTGGCAGGTCACCCAAAGCTAGCTTTATAACAAATCAAGACTTAAGGATAAAATAACTTCTATTCTAAAGCATAAATTTATAGTAACGGTGAGCATAACAAACATCATTATATTGTCTGAACAGCAAAAATTCTCGCTGCCTGTATCAGTATTTCAGCTAGCCCATATACTCCCTAAAATCAATAAAATCTTCCCTCTGTTAACATAAAATGGAGTGTCTATATCCTGAAGAGATGCTATTTGCCTGGAGGGGAAAGAAGGTGGCAGAGAACAAGTTCTTAAAGTTATACCACCAAAACGCATCTGAGCCTGAACTGTCATTAAAATGGGGATCCCATCTACTCGCAGCAGTGCATTCTTAACAGTTTCCTTAAGACAGCAACATTTCTTCCAGGGATGGTTTCAGTCAGATTAGTGAGCTCCACAACTGCAGTGTCCACTGTTTGTGCCAAGGCAAGGCTGCCACAGCTACACAGCTAGTTCAGGTACCACTAGCAAAGCTACTCCTTTGAATTTTTTTTAAAGAACCACACACGTAACTTGTGTGCAACTTACCTGACTATTCTCTAAGAAGCTAGAGGAGGAAATGCATTATTTTTTCTTCAGGTGGACAATAAAAATACTAATTATCATAATACCAAGACCAATATTTTGCTAGACTATATTAGAAACTCACTTGATTTGTCCCCTTTAAATTTTAAATAATCTGTCAGTTTGGTATCATTCTAACTTCAACAGACCACGTGACACTGCAAGTTCAAGTATATTGGGTTTTGATGTACGTGACAAGATGAATTTGCTCCATTGCACTAGGTCCTGGAGGCTGTATTTTCCACGCCAAAAGCAGTGCACTGACCTGGTAGTCCAACATGAGGAGTAACGTGCATCGCACGCTGACATCCCCAGGTCTCTTCACCTGGAAGCCGTCCGTTTCCTGGGTTGTGGGAGTTCTGTGCCACTAACAAAGGGAAAAGCAAGATTGTTGGTCTTTTTTTCACTGATGTCCATGGAGGTGCATCTTGCACAGTACACCATGCTAGAATCAGACAAGTACAAGCTTTCTGAAGATGTGGCAATTTAAAAAAGAAACCTGCCAATAACAAAACCAAACTACAATACCCCTCCACCCCCCCTAGTCATTTCAATTCAGCTTTAGTGCAGAATCTGCTCTGCTGTAAGCACACTTTATTTGTTAGGAAAAACGTGTACAATTTTTTCATCTTTTAATACTTTCTGTACTAAGATGTGCACTACATCATTAATCCATCTATGTTTTTACAGTAGATTCCTTTAGCAAACATTCTTAAGAAGAATGGAATTTTGAAAACTTTGAAAATACTTTAAACGAGATAATGAATGCAAGGTCCCTTAAACAAAGGAGGCAACAGGCACCGGCTGTTTGTGTGTGCCAGTAACTGGTTTGTATGCAAAGGGTGCACAACCTTCTCACCTCCACAAGATGATTGTCAGGTCCATAAAGATCTTTGTCCAGTTCAATAACCAAACTCTTAAAAAAAGATGAAAACTTCCGTTTCTGTTTGCTGAGCTGTACAAGAAGAAGAACCAGACATGTATAAGGCTGCATTTATTAGCTTGTGTCCTAGACTTTCTTCTCAGTCTCTCTGTCTTGAACATTAAATCCCATGTAAACCACAAGTGTGATCAATCTAATTGAGTTCTCCCTCTGACAAACACAGGGCAAGATGCAAAAATCTCAACAGTAGTGGAACAGTGCACACCTTAGGAAAGATTTCATTGACTCTTAAGTGTTATTGAAAAGGACTGACTTGTAAGGTGAACATGGCATGCATGAAAAAGGTTCCGAGAACGGCCACGAATATTATCTCAGGACTGGAGCACCTCATCTGTGAAGAGAGGCTAAGAGAGCTGGGGTTGTTTAGCCCAGAGGAAAGCAGGCTCCAGGGAGTATTTAAAGGGCGCTTGTAAGAAAGATCGAGGGAGACTTTTTACCAAGACCTGTAGTGACAGGGCGAGGGGCAATGGTTTTAATGAAAGACCGTAGGTTTGGACTGGTCATAAGAAAGACATTTTTCACTCAGAGGGTGGTGAAGCCCTGGCACAGGCTGCCCACAGAAGCTGTGGCTGCCCTGTCCCTGAAAGTGTTCCAGGCCAGGATGGACAGGGCTTGGAGCAACCCGGGCTAGCGGAAGGCATCCCTGCTCATGGCAGTGGGATGGAATGAGATGGTCTTAAAGGTCCCTTCCAACCCAAACCATTCTATGATCCTAAGGCCTCTGTATACCTTTCTTTTTAACAGCCTAGGGTTTTTTGATGAATGCTAATTTCTTGGTCTGACTTATCAGATTACAGTAAATTTTGCAGACTGGTCATACACGAAGCAAAACTATTTCCTTTTACATTTTGTCTTTTCCTTTAATTATCAGTATTAGTTGTTTACTACATAGCTCATACTGTCTACATTAAAAACTGGAAGGTCTATGATTACCTAATCTGACTCTCCACAGAATACAGGCCACAGGATTCCAATTTATTTCTTTGTATTTCATGCAGATAATATTTTATTAAAAAATGCCAATAATTGAAAAGCTATGTTGTTCCAATAAAGAATCTTTCTTTATTGAAATATATGCTCTAACTTCTAAACTGAATTTATCTAACTTCAATTCCCAGACGTTGCACTTTGCCACCACTTCGTCCTCCAGCAGGACTCTGATTCATGTACAGTTACCTCCAGACAGACTGAAAGCCTTGCCCTCTCCATGCATGCATGTTCTCCATCTGTTTAGCCCATAAACACTTATTTGTGAAGTCTATTCAAAGAGATGATGCCTTTATATTAGGAAAGTCCAGCCTTCCCCAAGGACAGCTAAATCCATCACTGAGGTTTCTGAAGACTTCATAATGATAGAATGTTTCTTCCATCCTTGCTCTAACCATTCCTACATCGTGTTGTACTCCCTAAGAATAAGACGTACTGCCTTCTCCTTGTTATCCTGCTCTTCACAAGATGCAATGCCCGCTGTAGGCCTGAATTATCATACCTGTGGTAACCTGAACCCTGCCATCACTTTGAAGGGATTCATCTCAGCCCTCTTCTCTCCACTTCCTCCCACCTGTCCTGTCCTTACGTCTGCCTCATTTTCTGCTGCACTCTCCAACATTCCCGTTAGGGCCTTATCCCTCACTTGGGTTGGGCATGATGCCTTCCCAGCAGCAACAAGCCCACACTACCATTTAGACATGTCTTGTCTCAGCTGATGTCCCCAGTAAAACCTACCACCCCAAAGGAAAATCTTTAGAGTCCTGCCAGCCCCAGTGAAGCAGAGATAAGTCATACATCATCCAGGAGCTTCCCCTCCACGCGCAGCTCCCACGAAGCAATGCTGCCATCGGAGTCATCAGCGTCTGATTTTGCAGGATTAAATGTGTTGGAGATGTAAAGTCTCAGTTTCCGCTTTTGCTGTTATACACACAGACAAGGGAAAAGTACATATCCAGTTTAAGTTCAAGATCTGAGGAAGCCACAGGAATCGTGATAATTACACATTTAGTACAGAATCTCCATGTTTTGTCCAGTTGCACCGGTTATATTAGAATTTAAGATTCTGTTACATATAAGAAAATACACTGAAGAGCTGAATCTGAAAATTCCTTTCAAAAACTCTTGGCTATACAAACATGATAAAATTCACTGTAAATGGAGGAAGACAGGAGGTTGCCAAGCCTGAGAAGTGATACATCCTCTAGTTCTGGATTACATATTTGAGAAATCATTGTGAGAAAAGCATGATATGATGTCCTTTCTGGCTTCAACCTAGCTAGATTGCTAAAACTCAGCTGCAACTCTATTGCAACATAAATGTCTTTCATAGTTGCATCAGTTCAAATTTGTAAATGGCAGTCACAAATACAGCTCATGCAGCAAACTACCTGTCAGGCACATCTCTGCTCATCTGCATTCTACCATCATGCAGCATCTGGTAATAAACCTGCAGACACACCTGAACACACCAACACACACACGCCGGCCGCCTTACCCTCCTCTTCACCCCACCTGCCTTCACCCTCAGCAAACATGCTGCAGCTCCACCTTACTGGGAGACCTGAGTGAAGGAAGGCACCCTGCTTCATTCCAGGTAGGTGCTCAAGTCTGTCAGAGATACAATCATGCCTATACATTATCATTTTTACAGACCACCTGAGGTTTCCCAGTCAGTGTAGTGGCTTATGGCCATGTCATTTCTCAGTGCCCCTCCTTCCATGCACCATGTGGAAAACACAGCCATTAAGTCTGATGCATGGATTCCAGAAAAGATTATTGCCAAAATTACTTTGGGACTCAAATCTCCAATACCTATGTATAACACAATGTCAAAAAGGCTACAGTTATCAAGTTAATGCAGACAAAACAAGAAAGAACATTGCAAGAAAGGAGCCATCTTGTAAAGCTTTCACACACACACAGGAGAGAAGGAAGTTACATACAGCAGGTTATAGAGCATAATCTGGCACAGAGGAATGGGGAAGGCAGAGATGTATGGCTGAAGAGGAACAGGAAAATTACTACATTTTGCCAAATCTGGAGAAGACAGTGACAGAGAGGTTTGATAGAAATGCAGTGTCAATAGTATGCTCTGGCAGGGAACAGGATTTTCCAAAGTGCCATCAGTGCAGAAAATGACAGGTTTACACAGGTAAGAACAGGCAGATAGGCAGAAAAACATTCCTGCAAATCAATGTTTTCTCCATCCTTTTCCACAGGATTTCTGTTGCCAAAGTGCTCTTTCATAATATAATTATTTTAATGACCTCAAGTCTCTATTTCGTGCAGCGGACTTGTGAAGGACTTCACATTTTTAATTTCGCAACTCTTCAAATTACTCCGCACATTTTATGAACCATTCCTGAATTTTATCCACACCTGGAGAACTGTACCTACATACACAAGCAGGCTTTTACTTAAGAGTTCCTCATAGATACTCTCCTGATATTTCAGAGGTTTATTTCACTGATTCCATTTCCTCTTCTTTCAGTTTCCAAAGACATTATCTTCATTCTCCCATTTACCCTGGAAACTCCTTCTCTCCTCGTATCTCCCCATATCGAGCTAGGAACTGTGTCTGTTTCCTCAGAAGTCAGACATTTCATCACTAAGATCTGCAATAACATCCTTATCCGAATCTGAGTATTTTAGATGTCTCCCTTTCTCTCTAGCTGTCTTGTCCAGTCCACCTAAAACCAAGTTAGCAACAACACCCAACTGAACTGTGAAGTATCGAGCTCCTCTCCTCCACACTTTCACTCTTTCCCTTCGATAGCTCCTTAGCACTCATCTTTCAAGTCATGCACAAGCCAGGCGCAGCTTACGTTTCAGAGCTGGTCTCCTGCTGGCTTCCCTATACTTTCCCTGCTTTGCCAGAGTCTGAGTCTGCAAATCATTTGGTTGTTTCTCCTGCATCTCTCTCTTCAATGTGCTTGGTCTTACACAACAAATTCTCTTTCTCAAATTTAGTTCTTTCCTGACTGTAACACCTATACACAAGCTGACTTCCACATCAGAAGGGAACTTAGAATAATTGTGAATAAAAATACTAAGTAATGGCTATCTCTAGAATTATAATTTCTCCCACTTTTTATGTATCTTCCTTTTACATCGAAAGCCATTTAGCCTTTGACTCCAACACGATACAGACACTACTGACAACCTGTCTGTACTGTGGCATGCTGTGCCTCCAGCCTCTGCTGGGCAGAGACATTCTATCTGACAACAAAATGTCCAACCTGCACCCTGGAGGCTGTCTTCAGATTTTGGCCCAAAAGGTACTGCAAATTTGCAATACTATTAAGGCAGTGATAATCTCTTAAATGCAACCACAGAAAGAACCTTGCTTCTGACTCCTCAAGAAACCAGTCAGGTAGGGCAACTGTACAGCTGCAAGAATACTTCAACATGAAATGGGCTGTAAGTCTAATAAAAATCTTCATTAGAACACAGAATAAGGGAACATAAAGAAGGAAAACTGACATTTGCTGGGTGAAATAAAATACAAAAAAAAAAAAATCTGTAAACCAAATTTTCTCTGCTCACATGTCCTTGAAAATGGTTTATTTCTTCAGGTTTGCTCTTATTCCAGCCAACTCTGTGACTTCCAGAGTTCAGGCATGACCTGCAGAGTCAGCCAGACCTGCCTGCTAGAGATGCTCTGGAGAGCAGTATAAGAAACTGTGAAAGAGGCATCTGTCCATGAACACTGCCTGAACAGCCCAACATGCCCTGTACAACACTGTACTGACCCAGACACATTCAAACCTCAACTACCTTTCTGAAGCTGCTGCCATCATGTCCACATCTTGTTTGTTTCCTGCCGCTCCTCCATTTTTTTCCATGTTTCCCTGCTGCTGCTCCATTTTTCCTTCCTTTTCTGCCCTTTCCAGAATTACCACCACCTCTTCCTTACACATCTAGTGTTGCCAGCACCACTGGCTCCTTGTAAGAGCTACCTGGGAACGGTTCTGCTCCCAGACATTTTGGGAGGCTGACTGTCTCCTCCTCCAGGTCCAGGAACTAGAGAATGTCACTTGAACTTGCCCTACATACCCTTATCACCAACAGTGGTAATGCATACTTCCTGCAGTGGAATTTAAAGAAAATAAATGTAGAAATCCCTAGCAAAATTTCAGAACCATAGCTCTACAGCCAGAACAGTTCCTTTGGACCCTCAAGCTCCTTCTCTCCTACCATGACTATTCTCCTGGCAGCTGATTTAAACTACCATCGAGTCTGTGAAGCAAGACCCTTGGCAGAGACCCAAGACTATAGTCTGAATCCTACCTGAAGGGATCTATCCAGTGAGTAACAACTCCAGCATGCACAGCTATGCTGCTATCATAAGGATGTCCAATCTTGGAAGATGCCAGTTCAGAGATGAGATACAGTCAAAACCGAGCTCAAGGAAGAAAGACACCAACATGGTGCTGGGTGGGGTTTTAGAGTCACTATATGGACCATAAAGTCTCTTCAGCTGCTAACACACACCCAAAACCACTGCATTCGGTTCACTCTCAGTACCCCTGTGTTCCACAATAGTGTCAAGTTCATATCCAGAAGGCCCTCAGAATGACATATTCTTCCATCTCCAGTTAAGCAACTCCATCTCATCCAGGCAGGAAATCATAAAAGTTATGTGCAACTCGATTGCTTTGCAGTTTAAATAAAGCAGTGGCAAGAAGCCACTGCCCTTCAATAAATTCTGCAAATTTCTTAGCCATGCACTTTATCACACAGACCTAAAATCTGTTCTCCTCTCTGTATGGTGGATTCTCAGAGAACAGAAAAGCAAGCAACCAAAGGATTCTCAGTAGTTGAGAGCAAAAACTGAAGAGAAGACTTACAGCTCTAGGGCAAACAGAAAGCATCACACTTCATCTCTTCAGACACACCAGAACTTTACCACCCACAAAGGCAAAGCTAAGCAGGCGGAACTTCACAGAGACCTGATCAACACTGTGAATCAAATAATCTCTTGTCCAAAAATCAGCAAATGCTTGATCTCCTTGTTCTCTAAGAGTAAGATACAGATCTTTGACTCTGCTTCAGCAAAAGAAACTTTAAATAGCAGTCATATTAAAATGAAAAGCCTTCCCCTAAACCCATTGTATTTCACTTACAATTTCTCCTTGAGAAAACGAAAAGGAAAAAAATAGTAATACGCAACAAATGAGTGGTCAAGTCAGCAATGAACTCCTACAAAGGTCTCAGCACAACTGCTGGGAGAGCTCACAAGAAATCAAACAGGTCTGAATGGGAGGCTGACAGGAACGGTGGAGCAGCACAGCTACAGCTTGCTCTCTCTCCAAGTTCTCCGATGTCATCTTCGCACAAATCGATACAGCTTTAAGTTCAAATAAATGAGTGAAATGCTGGAAATCTGTCAAATCCTTCAGAAAACTTCCCCTGGTCTACAGTGTTACTTTGGTTTTTTTCAGTTTCCACTAGTATTGAATACCTAACAAGTCAAATCAGGAAGTGAGTATCTGATGATCCCATGATCTGTGTGCTATCCCCCAGACAAATCTCCATCAACTGCTGAAGTTAAAGTTTCCTTCAATGAACTCTCAGGCTGGACACAAAACCTCCAGGACGCTCCCAGGAAGTTGTGATTGGGATTTCAAACAAATGAACAAAGTTATTAGCGGATAGTCTATTGCTGATTGACACAAGAAAATCTGGCTGCCAATCTTATAAGCAGTATTGTGTTAAGAGCTCTCTAAGTATATCTTAAGGGTGAATTTCTATGAAGCTCAACATAGCATAAAAACCTCAAGCAGAAAGCACAGAAAAGATTAAAATCTGTGTTTCTGCCTTTGCATATAGAGTAATTGTTTCCCGGTCTCACAGAAAAAAAACTTTTTAGGAAGCAAAATGAACAGTGGTAGCATGGAGACTAAAAATCAGGAGACAGAAAAAACAGTGACCACTGTCTGATCATTATAAGACCCAAGTTAAATAGTGAGTGTCCGTATCAGAGCTGGAATATAAAGGCAACTCACTCAGAGGAGCAGCAAGGTATGTCAAAATTTGCAGAAGAAACAAAATTAGGTCGGTAACTCCTGAAAAAAAAAAATGGACAAGAACATAAAAACGGCCAACCCAAAGCAGAAAAATCAGTGACTTGGCAGACTACAGAAATATCATGAATAATAAAAGGAAAGAGACAATATTTACTGAGTGCAAAATTGCAGCACATGAAAAACACTTGTAGACAGTTCTAGAAAAGCTTAAACAACAACAACAAAACTCAAAAAAAGGTGAAACGAATGCTACAGAGGAATAAAATGGAAATTAGTATGCACAATAGTCTACAAAATCAGCTGTAGCAGCTTATTTGGTAGTTGTATACTGTACTTTCTCAGGAGAGAATAAGGAGTCGTATAGTGACAGGCAACAAGAACAAGCCAGGTGCACTGAAAAATTATTTTTCTACAGTGATTTGGAGGAATGAATTTTTCACCTCAGAAAAGAGAACATTAAAGAACCTGAAAGACATATTTAAAACATTGACTGATTAAAGAAGGAGATTAGGTGTTCGCATTTTCCTTATCTCATAAAGCAAAAAAGCAGAACACATAAAATTACGCCACAAGACAAGTGTTTCAGAAAAAAAACCAAATTGCTTTCTGGCAACAATCCAGTATCAATTCCTAAGTCATCTTAAAATCTGAAAGTGGGCAAAAAAAATCTCAATTCACAAAACTAGGGAGAGAGACACTATGGTGGTATTCTGATGCTACTACTTGTTTTTAACCTAAAAATGGAGAACCTGGAAACAGATCATTTAGTTTGGAAACTGCAACTCTATACATGTCTGGTAAATTGATTGTCCCACACTAGTTCACTGCAAAAGAGTGACAGTCCGTGGATGACAGTCTCTGGTTTGGGTGAGACCAAAGTACTGTCTGTGGTGCCAGGACCTGGCGTAGGAGCCTTTGCTTGTGACATGGGTCTCATCCCTCTTTCTGTCAGGAGACCCTGGTTCAAGCTATGGCATGAAAATCATCTCAGTTTTAAATTATGTTTATGCCCACAACTGTCTATCTCAGGCTTACACGGTGGAGAGAAATAGGCATTCTTCAGGGCATTATTTGTCTACATTCTTTTAAACATCGACTTCTGTATGAGAAAAACTGTGTCCTGAACACCATTGACTACACCAACTTAACCTCTCAACTATGAGGGGAGCCGAGAGTGACTAGCTCACATATAAACGAATAAATATGTCTATATAACCATAAATATGTCTTTATTATATGATATGTCTATACTTAGCCAAATAAATCCCACTCGCAAAGTTCACCATGGCCTTAGAGCTGCAAGATTTTTCCAGTAATTCATTCTTCTTTAATGACATCTACTGGTCTAGAGTTGAGTGCTCGGTTTCTGTTTCTTTCAGGCCATGGAGCTTGCTCTATCTATCAAACAGCCCTGTCTGCCTGACTACCTCCTAAAAGTTCTTTCTGGAATTCTGACCGTGTGGATCTTCCATGAAGTATGAGGACTCTTGCTAATGCTGCTCCACAGACAAGGAATTCTGACACTCCCATGACACATGTAATCCAAGAATGCAGGACTGGCTGAAGAAGAGTAGAGAACACAGCAGTGCCCAACCAGCAGAAAACTACCAAGGCGGGATCTAAACTGGAAAAGCTGGCAGCTGAAGGGGTCAAAGGAGCTGACAGCAGCACAACCCCCAGGCCCCCTCACTTCTTGAGCCATCCCACAGCTGTCACCTGGTTCAACAGTGCAACCGTTCTCATGAGATCCAAGCAGGATCAACAAGACAAACATATTTTATGCACTGTCCTCAGGAAAAAAACGCTTAAACCACTTCCCCCTAAAATTTCCCCAGAATGGTTAGTCTTCAGACAGAAAAAAAACCCCAGCCTGAGCAACACTAGACCATAAATCTGTGGTTCCCTATGACTGTTTCTAGCTACAGCTCAATCACTGTGACTAACACTGTAACTGCAATTACAGCTGATAATTCTGAGGAATCCTGCATATTCCCCACATAATTTCACGTCCCTCAGACAAATTCATATTTCTCCCAGGATTACAGTCCCAATTTGAGAATCACTGTTTTAAGGCAAATATTTCAAAATTACAAGAGCTTTGATGAGAGCTGGAAACGCAGAGATAACTTCTATTGCTGTTACCAATTCTGCAATTATAATAAAATGAAAATACTTAAGAAAAACCCAAGTTTATCTAGGTTTAGCTCTATTTTGACAGGTCTGCTAGGACTACCTATACATGAATTTGAAAAACATCTGTTTGATCATTCTCTAGATGTTAACTGAGTAACTGATACTTAAAATGTGTTTGCTGAGCCTTAGATGGAAACAGAATTTTCTGTCTACAGTTTCTGTAGAGTGTTGCGCCTCCTACACTCTTCCCTTTCCCACACACTGAGTATCTCCATTGCACAGCTTACAGCTGGGACCGTGTGTACCTGTTAAGTCCCTCATTAAAGAGTTTGCCACAGAATAAACAATTTCCTGCTGATTTATGAATTCAAGGCGGAGTCTTCAATCATTTTTAAACATGGCTAGATTCCTAGCTAGTTTAAAAGAACGGTGTTCTACTCATATCAAGAAGGTAAGACAAATTATTTCTTCTGAGAGTCCAATCTACTATGTACAACACTTTTTAACAGTGAATTTGTGATTTAGACCATCCACAACTCAGTTTCCTATCTATCTAGGTATGTTAATGGAATGTAATTGTTTTTTGGTTTTTGTGGGGTTTTTTTGGTGGTGGTGGTGGTGGTTTTTTTTGTTTCACATATATCAACTGGAAAAACATTAAGACGTAAAAGCCTTCCACATTTTATCAGACACCTGCACAGTGACAAACACAATGGAATACTGACCTTTGTTGGGCTGACTCCCATCACCGTGGTACAGACAAGAATGATAGCTTTACTTCACAGCAGACATACAGCTACAAAACCCTTCATTCTATGGGAATTACTAGATGAATGAATATGAGCTACCCCATACAGTCACAAGAACTTAAATGAGACATGAAAAGAAATTCTTCATGACGAGAGTGGACAAAAATTGTAACAGACTGCCTGATGAGGCTGTGAAACCTCCATCCTTACAAATTTTCAAAACTCAACAAGGCCCTGACAACTCTGTTTTTAGCAGAAGGTTGAACTAGGTAACTTCAGTTTCCTCCTATCTAAACTCTTCCATGATTCCAATGAATAGACTCAGAAAACTTAGAAAAAGACCACTTCAGTGGGATATTAGGAAGAGTGAAGTGCTGGACTTGATCTAATAGAAACTGCAGAAAATGTCATCGACTCTCTTCTTACACAAACAATCATTTCTGTAAGTAATTCTTCCCATTGTATGTTCTGTTATTCCCTAAGTTCCACTTTTGACCGAATTTGAATTGGAAATGTAATACATACCTTCGGCACACCCCTCTAATCTCTTATTTTCTCATTTTTTATCATTTTAATACAAAGTTCCCAAACCAGTGTTTATTTATCCCTAGGCTATTATTCCCTTTATTAAAGACTTTCAGAAGCTAGAGCTGGTAATAGCCAGAATTTTCTCTACCACTTTTCTATGCACGCTGATTCCCAGCTGTTTGCTCTTAGGAGTTTTGTCTGACCCATTCCAAAGCATTTCTGTTAATGGGACTTTTACTGGAAAAGTATTTCCACCATTTACTACAAGAATTATTTTCCTCCCCTGACACAATCTACAAGTTTTTCACAACATACCTTCATTGGCCTCTTCAGTGCTTCCTGAATATCCACGCGCTTCCGCATAATGGTCTGGTCCAGTTTGCGTTCAAAGGCCAAGAGATCCATGTAGGCCTGGGACTCAGGAACCAGCTCCCGGATCTGAGAAGGAAGCAAGGAATATCCAAGCACTGGAAGCACGAATCTGCCGTGTTCCAGAACAGCAATACTGACACACTCCCAGCCCTTGGACAGACATGCCCAGAGGAGTTTTCCCTCCGACAGCAGTTCCCAGACAGCGAGGCAGGTCTCAGTGGCATGGGACAAGCATAGACTGAAAAGTGGGAGCACAGAACTGAAGCTAATGGATTCTGGAAGATCCTGTCTGAATCCACAAGGCCTGAATCATGGCTGTTTTCTTCAAGTGAGGCTTAGCTACCGGCAGCCAGGGAGCCACTACTCTCGGCAATCCAAAGTACTGTGAATTTGTCCTGTTCAAAACGAGAAGAGTGCTGCATCTCCCTGGACTAAAAGAGGGGGCGTGTTCATGTTGATGTTTCAAAAACAAGTGTTACCTATTGTAAGTAAAAACTGTCACATAGGACACCAGCCTTTGCCAGCGTATCTTCCTGGCTGAGGTGAAATTGACCTTCACATCAAAGTTTCAACACGACCAGCTATCAGGTGCCAACTTATGATCCTGCCAACTTTTACTGGTATTTTAATACATTAGTTAACTACATTAGTTCTATTGACAACCCCCCTTTTTATTTTCTCTTTTACAAGGAAGTTAGCAGAGGAGGGGATATGAAGTAGGTTGGAAGGAAGACCTAAAGAACTGAGGTCAGAAATGGGTAAGTATACCCTTAAATGAAAATGTTGGTTCTTAATTTGGAATACCTCATGCAGGCAAACCACAAAAAAAGGTACTGCAAGTAATTAAAACAGATCTACCAGACAACCTTGTCTGTTTCTACAATATTCACTCTAGCTTTCACCTATGTAACTAAAATATTTAACTGTTATAATATTGCCATAGGAATTAAAAGTGAGTTGGTATTCCTTCTTTGCTTTAGAATCAAAATTAGTTACAGTTAAATTTACAGTTTATATCTGCTATAAGACACAAACACCTGTGTGAGAGACACCAGGCATACACCTGTTCCCTGTGTTCTGCAAGGACATGAGAACTATTGCACGAGGTCACGCCAAGAGCTGGCTCTCCTAGTACTGCGTCTCTGACAAGGTGTGAAAGTTGCTGCCTTTTAATACCTGCAATAGCCCAAGGCAGGGAGTTCCAGAACCTCACCAGGCAATGCGGAAGGAAGTACCTCCTTCTGCTCATTTGGAACCTGCCACCAGTGAGCTTCATTTGATGCCATTTCCCTGCACTGCTGGAGCGGTGGTGGGCAGGCATTCCCTAGGCACCTTTCTCACATGTTTTACAGGTTTTTGTCATCCCTTTCTTAATTTTCTTTTCCAGCCTGAAGATGAACAACTTCTCCCTGCAGTATTGAGACTGATTAAGATTATCAAATAAATGTCTCTTTCAACCTACTGTTTGTTTTGAGATGGTAGAATAACTGCTCTACTTACAGCAAGATTGATACTTTGGAAAAGCAGAAACCACAGAGCAAAAAATTCTGTTCAGCTTTAGCTGAACCACTATATTTTTAACTGCTTATATGCTTTCCCAAAGTGTTAGTATCAGCAGCATAATAAAAGAAACATGAGTACGAAGAGCAAGCATTACCCTGGAAACATCAGGGAATTGACAGACAGCTTGCAGAGTAAGGGCAGCGAGGCAGTGAGTGCAAATCTTTGGACCCAACAAAACACCCCAACAGTTTCTTCCTGTTTTGCACAGATGGAAAGATTCCTCAGTTCCTTGCCTGAGGAAATCAACCATGGTGTGCTGCAGTCAATTAAAAATTCTGGACTGAAAAAGTAGCTTCAGACCTTTAATGCCAAGTTCCACCAGAGACAGTCTGTGAAGGCCCCAGGCACATGGTGAAGCAGGGAGAGGCTACAGAGTCCTTAAGATACAGCCTATACAACACAGGTGATACAACCTTTCCAGCTGGTTCAATGGGTACTAGACCCAGGATCTAACAAAATTTCTAACATGTTTGTAGAAACAGCAGAAACCTTCAATAAATATTTCCATTCCACACCTTTACATCTTTTACCACATGAAAGTGAAAGGGCATTTCCTATTCCATTCCTATAACCAAAGTGGATGTTAAATACTTTAAGATGTTAAAAAGCACAAAACACTTTAAAATCAGCCAAAGACAAAACCGCATCTAATTCCTTGAACTGCAAATGGCCACAGGTGGGGAGAGCATTTGAGAGAAGAATTGTACTTGCGGTGTTTGTATTCTTCTCTAGGGATGTGTTATGGTCACAGCCAAGATGGGATTTTGGGCTGGATCAAAGGCTCACTCAGGCCAGTTTTGGCAGCTCTTACAGTTTTTCGCTTTCTCACCCTACTAATGGAATAATCTTTTGGAGGCATGATAGTGTTTATGTGATACCGATCTGTGCAGCCTGTCTAATTCCTTCTTCTTGCATGGTTTGCCCTAACTGAAAAGTTCATAGCTCCATGCAAGTCTACATTCTTCTACAAAAGTTCTAACTATAAATGTGAAAAGAGTATTTCAATACTTATATTCTCCATTCCGGCCTTTATCTAGTAGAATAAACTCCAGAAAGCACCTAGTAAGTAGCAGAAGCAGCATCTTGTCAGCCAAGGTTTTGAAGCACATATAGTAACACTTTATCTTAGAATTACTTGGATAACTGGAAGAGATTACTACTAACATTAGTAAGACAGTGTCTTTCTAGAGGCTGGAGTTGTTTATCTCTCTATTGTGAAAATTCAAATGTTTCAAACTTCAAAAAATTAGTAAAAAGAAATTATTACTAAATTCTGCATTTTTATCCTTGATTTCCACAGTTTTTTTTTTATCAATGGTGACAAAAAAATGGCCAACTTGCAAGTGGGGGCAGTGAGGACAGTGCGGAAGGAATGGCCTGATGGGAGAGTCTCTCACAACTGCCTCGTAGAAGCAGCACAGTGTGGGGGCCCCACCACACCTGCCCATAAACACATGTGCAAGGATTGTGAGACAGAATCAGAAACCAAGGAACAGCTGCAACACTACAAATTTTGGGATACGAACAACATCCTTGGATAGTTTCTATGGCTGTCACAGTACGACAGCTTGGAAGGCAACGACAGCAGTCAGCAGGCTGGGGAAAGCAATGAGGAAGCCTTCTGTGAGAAGATCAGCAGCAGAAGGAAAGCTAAGGAAAACACAGGTCTGGGTCTGGTTCTGCTGCTCTTGTCCAAAGCCACAGAGAAGGCTCCATGTTGTCTTTGGCTCCATTGCTCCTGGTTAAGTCCTGTCCTCAGGCCTCCCAGGGTCCTGAGCCCAAGTCAGTCAGGGCAGCAGGGCTGTTCAGAGGGACCCTGACAGGCCACAGAAACAGGACGGCACTTCAGCACGGTGAAGTCCAGCACAGGAGAAGTTCTGCTCCTGGGACAGAATGATGCCGTGCAGGAGCACAGGTGGGCATCGGCGGGGTAGAAAACAGGTTGGCAGGAGAGGACTTGGGGGCCCTGATGGACAGACAACAAGTGCAGAAGGAGCCTGTGAGGTAAGGCAGCCATAGCAAAGATCAGCTGCAAAAGGGGCCGCATTAGCGCAGGTGTTGCCATCAAGCCTGGGACAGAGGCTCTTCCTTGCTATGCCACGCTGGGGAAACTGGATCTGGACTGGCGGGCACAGGACCACAAAGATGTGACACTCTGGAGCGAGGCCCGCACAGGCTCAGTAGGATGTTGGGGGCTGGAGCACAGACCTGCCGAGAGAAGCTGCAGGAGCTTCTCCAGCCTGGAGGAGAAAAGGGAAAAGGAGATCGCCTGGGTGAGTGCGACTGCCATATGGACTGGTGAAGCACAGACAGGGCCAGCCTCCCCTTGGAGGTGCCTGAGATTAGGGTGAGAGGCAACAGAAACTCACTGCAGCATGGCCAATTCACTCCCTGTAAGGAATTGGTTTGTAAAAAAAACCTCTGACAAAACAAACAAAACACATGATGGTATTGAAACGTTGGAACAGGCTGCCAAAAAATACTCTGGAGTGCCCATCCTTGGCTGGAGGTATTCAGAACCTAAGCAAGCTGATGTAATTTGAACCTGTTTTGTACAACAGCTGGCCTGCACAACTTTCAGAGGTCCTAGTGTTGTGCCCCTCCAAGGTCCCAGAAAAAACCCAATAAATAAAATTGGACCTATTTCTGGCAGGAACAATTGGAGCTGCATTCTTCACTGCAGGACAACAAAACAGTTTCAGCCATACTGATTTAAAAAGAAAAATCACAAATAAATAGAGATTTGGCAGCTTCTTCAGAATTAGGCTACCCTAGAATTTCCTTCTTTGAGAGAGGTAATAAAATCCAAGACCTCTTACTCCCCCCATGTCTGACAAGCTCAATTAGATCCTGAGCCGTTTTTTCACTACCTACGGCAGATGCACACAACCCACACATTTCACAGGTATTGTTGAGAACCAGAACTTTTAAGTGGCAGTGACTGAAGTCTGACTTGGCAGCTACCAGACAGTGTCCCCACTAAGAAACTTGAGCCTGTAGCTTATAGACAAAAGTGTCTCTACCACTGAGGCTTCTATGGTGGTCAAAGACAGACTGCTAAGGGCTGACACTCCTTATAAATCGTAACTGTGCCACCCTGCGACCCCTAAGAGAGAGTGGCTTGAGGAGGATTTCTGACTTACTACCACAGTAACACAGTCCAATAAAAGGGCAAAAGCAATCCACGTTCTTGGTCCTCCTCCCTTAAGAGCTGGCAAGCCATTGCTGTTGCTAGGACCCCTCAGAGCCTTCCTTCAGGATGAACACGGCCAGTTGTCTCAGTCGAGTCCTCATGTGCTGATCCAGTCATTCAATCAATCTGACAGTCATCCACTGACCTCAGTCCAGTTTGCCAATGTTTTTCTTGAATTCAGGATCCCAAAACTGGACACTCTAGCAGTGAGCTAACAAGTACCGAGCAAAGAAGTGTAATCAAGTCCCTCAGTCTTTTGTCTGTGCTCCTGGCCACAGAGCTGTGGACACTGTTAGTCATCTTTGCTGACAAGGCATACCTCCTGCTCACACTCAGCTCACTGTCCACCAGTGCCTCCAGGGCCTTTCCAGCAGTGCTGCTTCCCAGCCAGGCAGTCCTTCTCTTTCCCAAAGAAGAACATTTGACTTAGTTGCATTTCACAAAGTTCTTGTTGGTTCATTCCTCCAGCCTATACACATGCATATCGACTGGTTTCCCCACCCAGTGACTGGTGTCATCTGTAGATTTATAAGCAAGCACTGCACTGCCTCCTCCAGTGGCAAAGATGCTGGACTGAACAGCTGCCAGGACACATCCCTGCAGTACTCTGATGTCAGTGTCTTCATGGCCAAGTGCAACCATTAGCCACCTTCTCAGCCTCATCACCCAACCAGATGGCTGTCAGCCCATTTAGACCAAAATGTCCCAACCTGGATACAAGACTATCATGGATGAGAGAGTGGCCTTGAAAGGACATTGGCCAGTTCCCTCACCTCCCTCAGATGCAGCCTGTTGGGTATCATGGAGTTGTATGGGTCAACTTTCCTCAACTAATCCCTGGCCCAATCCCCGTCCACTGTCAGCTGTTCCTCTTGGATGTGTTCACTGATCACAGGGCATGGGAGGCATTGTTAGTGCAGACTGAACAAAGAAGGCTTTGAGTGCTTCAGACTTACTGTCTCTGTCATCACTGGATCACCCAGTCCACTCACCATGGGGCACACATTTTCCTTGGTCAGCCTTTATTACTAGTGCAATAGCAGAAACTTTTCCTGTCCTTGATGTCCCTTGAAGATCTCAAGTACAGCTGAGCTTTGACTTTGCCGATACCATTCCCTGTATGCCCAGGCAACATTTCTAAACTCCTCCTTTGTAGCCTGTCCCTGCTTCACTTCTTGTACATTGCCTTTTGATGTTGGGACCACCTCTGTGAGTTCCCTATTCTGGGCTCCTCATAAATCTGCTCATTTTCTTGCATTTAAAACAGGCTGCTCTTAAAGGTCTTTAAAGACCTCCCAGCTTCCCTGAGACACTTTGCCCTTCAGAGTGGCTTCTCAAGGAACCACACCTACCAGTTCCCTGAGTAAGCCAAACACTGCTTGTCTAAAGTCCAGGGTTTGTACTTGACTACTCTCCTTCCTCATTCCCGGCAAGATCTTGAATTTCTTTATTTCACAGTTGCTATATCCATGGCTACCACTGATTATCACACCCCTAACCTCTTCTTTCTTACAAGTGAATGGCAGATCCAGGTGTTCCTCACCTCTGGTTGGCTCAGATGGAGAAAGAGGTGGACAACAGCCATGCAGTGACCAAACCACAGCAGGACAGCTATTATGGCATGGGATCTGTGCAGAGAATTCCACATGGTGGTCAGTGAACAGCAGCAGCAAAAATTGACTAAATATATGCGTAAAAGAAAATGAAGTAGAGAGGCTGAAAAGGAGAGGACAGGTATACAAAAGCTGTCAGCACAGCTGGACAAAATGTCCTCAGGAATTTGGGGCTGAGTGAGAAGAACAGCAGCCAATACTAAGAGACAAGCATGCCACTGAAGGAGGGGCAGTCTGCTGTTTCAAAGTTGCACTCCACTCAGCAAGTTAAACAAGAAAAAGCAGAGACAGGCACAGCTATGGAGCCAGAATGGTTTTCAGCTGAGACTGTTGCATCAGAACGGGTAGGCAAGGAAGCCAAAGAAACAGAATGCTGGATCATATTCACAGTTCCTGGGAAAAAATGTAATGATTCGACACTAAGAGAAAGTAAGACTGACCAGAAATAATGAGGAGGCAAAGCCTGGAGAAAGAGGTGCAATCTGGGGTGCAGTCATGTGTCCCTACAGACAGTTTGTGGTCTGAGGTAAAAATTGAGGCACAACTGCTAAACTTGGGTCACAAAGGCAACATCAGCTCCAGTGATTTAGGGCCCCAGCCGTGAATGACGATGCCTGTGAACTTCTCCAAAACTGAATGAGGGTTTTGGCGACAACCAGGTGTGAACAAGGGAAAGATCCAGAAGTGAGGAAAATGGGGTGGGAAAGAACCTGCTGGACAGAACTAGAGTTAATGTTAAATACACTCTAAAAAATATTAAGCCTTATTATGTTACTCAGTATGTCAACCTGAGCTTAACCAAGTCCTTGTGTTCATTAAAATTGCATTTTAGACACAAGATACGCAGTCAATACAAGCAACTTGCATTTAAGTAAAGCATTTGACATACAGTCATAAAGGGAACCGCTCCTTAAGACTGAAAAATGGGGATTGGAATAAGACCTGGCACAGCAAAACAGTATTAAGCAGGAAGTACCTCATGGACCATTCATTAATAGCTCTTGTACAAAAAGGAGAAGTATGCTAAGAAAACTTAGTAATGATCAATGTGGGTGTCACTGTCATTGCAAGGCAGAGGATAGTACACAGAATGTAAGGAAGCTCAGAACTGTACAATAGAGATGGAATGAAATATACCATTATAAAGCACAGGATCATGCTTCAGAGTCTCAGTCCTACTCTAATATGGGAATTCATCAGTTGCATACGACAGAAAGCAGAAATACTTGTATTAGCCAATCACAGAATGACCAGAAGCTGTATCAATGTGGAAAGGCCATGAATAAAAAAAAGCACAGTAATACCAATTTGCAGTGCTATTTCCAGTAAAGATAAAAACGCAGGAGTGGCATTCAAGCACTGGTGATACTGGTAATCTCTCCTACTACGTATAGTTCTGGTTTATTGAGAGGTAGATTTAAAAAGGTTTGAAAGAGGTTAATTTAACCTGGAATAGATAAAACAAATGCCTAAGAGGATTTCAAGAGGGGAGCCTCTCTTACTTGGCAAGCTAAAAGCACTTCCCTTGCTGAGCCTAGCAAAACAAAAAAGCCCAAGCTGCCAGATCAAAAGTGTGTCTCAAGTAAGGAACCTAACTAGTCTTGAGGTGGCAGTTGTGTCATGGCTTCCATGACAGAGGGAACCAGACTGGAAGTGCCAGGATGTCCTATGCAGTTCCCTAATCCAACCTTCCTATGTAATAGGAATAGTTTGCTAGGTTGAATTTTTCATACTATTATATTCCCACAAAATTAAATCCTTCTCAAATAGTTGACCTGGAGTGGCTCAGCGATCCTACCCAACCAGCACTATGCTCCAGGACTATGGCACAGGCTTGACCAGAGAGCCTGGAAATCCAACAAGAGGTTACCTGTGCCAACTGCCTGAGTCATTACCATAGTGAGGAATACTGAGAACCCACCTCCTTTTCCACTACTACATAAGATCATTTTCAAGAGTAAAATGTATTTAATATCCTCCCCTCTCCCCTTCAAAGTTCCCATAAAACATAAGCAGGAGTCTGCAAAAAGTCTGTGGGTAACAGACGCTGACTGGCTGGAAAACACTCCAGAGGTAGTTCCAGAAAGCTGGAAGTTTTACCCTGTGTTTCACATGCATTCCACAGCCACCAGTGCAAATCCTCCACTTGACAGGACAATGACGTGCACAGCATTTCCTCACCCCACCGTGTAAGGGATTTCTGACACATTAACTCCAGCCTAACAGAGTACCTGAACCCAGACAGAGGCCACATCATTGATACCAGCACTGCAGCTGCACTGATAAAAACCCCACTGCAGGAAAGACCTCTAGCAACTGCTTTATTACTCCATCAGTTAAAGTTATTGGCTGGCAGCAACAAAGATACTGAAAAGCAAGAATATATGATGACAGCATGGTTCTGAAAGCATCTGTAGAGATTTTTGACACACCTATAGAAGGCTCTACCTATTAAAGAATTATCATGGACTTGGTAAACAGAGTCGGCAGTCTTCTGCTGGCAAAAAAGTTTGATTACCTCTGAGACCTTTTAATCTTATAAAGGCAACAGGCAAAATAAAAACCAAAAATAAAAACCCTCTCACAACCAACCAACCAACAAAACCAAAACAACCAAACAAAACTAAAAGCGACTCGAAATGGACATACATTTGCAGCAACAGCCTTGCTATACAAGATGTATCATTGTCTGTGAAACAGTTTGTGTGGGACAGACAAAACTGACAGTACAAGAAACTTAGAGTTCATTATAAAAACCTACAGACCACCAGCAGAGCAGGAATGAGGCTTCAACACAACTACCAGGAGGCTGCAAGTAGTTCAGAGGTCTGGGTTAAATGGTAGCTTAGTCCTTTCAAGCAACATGAGATCTAATGGCTTACATATGAGAGGCTCTGCTTTCAGGAGGTGGCAGGAATGACAAGAGAAGAAGTGATAGTATGACATCAGGAGTACCAAAGTGGGCTCACGTCTTTGGATGGCTGGTAGTAGGCACCTGTGAAATGTCACAGAACAGACTTTGGAGCCTGCCAGCAAGTTTGGGCTCACACTAGCAGTGGAGCTTGAAAACTTGAAAAAGATATGGAGGAAAAAGACACACCTGTCCAAGGGATTCTGAGCCTAGAAAAAGCACCAGTCAAAGCAACTGAGACTAAGATGTGACAAGGGTGTGTGTCTGGAAGCCTTTTGGGACCAAGCAGGTTCTTGGGGAACTGTACCGAAGAGGGAAAAGGAAAGGAAAAGTCTGGGAATAATGAGCAAGGAGAACAGAGAGAAATCCCAATGTTTAGAAAGGAAGTAGATGATGGAAGCATTGAGGATCAAACATAGGCAGACGCCAAAAGCTAGACATATCCCCAGGGATAAGAGAATTAGTAACTCTCCAGACAATACAGACCCCTTGGACTCTGTTGTTTACACGGGTTCACTTCAGTCCTACAGTGACACAACCACAAAAATCACAACCTGGCAGCTCTACCGGGCCAGAGACCTGAGTCTGATCCCACCCCCTCAGGTACAGCCACACTCTGGACCAGGTTTTGGCCAGCCTCAGAAATGGATCAAAAGCATTCTGGAGACCCGAGGGCCCCAGTGCCGAGCTGTCGCTTGGCAGCCCAGCACCACGGTCCCTCCAGCAAGCGGCAGTGCTGGCTCGGCTAACCCAGGCACGAGGCCGCGCAGGCCGGGCTGCTCCACGCTCCCAGCCCCCAGCCCAGCCCCAGCCTGGCTCTCCAGACTTTCACCCACTGTCTACTTACTTTTTAATTAGATTTTTAAACAAAAAGTGAAAGAATTTTCTAAAATCCCTCTAATTACACTAAGATGCTGAACTGATTGTGAAGGGAATAGGAAATGAAAGCGACTCACCCTCTGAGGGAGAATTTTGTCAGCCATCTTCCTCCTCTTGGCACTGTACATTTTTTAAAGAAAAAAACACGTTACCATGGTGACAGATCTAGGAGTAACGAGGCCACCTGCTAAATTATCCTGACATCTCCACATGCTGGTGCACAGCTGTGCATGCATCAGCAAAAGGGTCTCACCCATGCCCAGGACCTCGTACCCCTTCTCTCAGCAGCCTGCGGAGGCAGTTAGGTAAGAACAAATCAGGGCTGTCTGTTATGCATCCTGGAAAGAAGTCTGTAAGTTCTTTGATCACAGCATCTTCTGTGGTGCAGGGTGGCAACAATGTATGCAAGTGCATGTGCACACGCTGCTTCCAGGTACAGACAAGCGTGCAGGAGGACACTCTCACGTGTGGTGTGCACAGACACACCTATGTGTGTGCGCGTCTGAGTGGCTAAGCGCCTGCAAATGGCACGTGAACTTGCTCAAAGAGACAACACGCATTTATTCGATCATGCCCAAAATTAAGTGCTGAAGAACACACACATATATGTGTGTATTTCATATGATGTATGAAAACACACACATGCACACCCTTCCTTCCTTATACACATACACACTTGTTTTACTGTAACATATTCCTATGAGCAGTCTTCTGCTGTCAAAAAAGTTTGATTACCTCTGAGACCTTTTAATCTTATAAAGGCAACAGGCAAAATAAAAACCAAAAACAAAACACTCCCACAACCAACCAACCAAACGAAAACAACAAAACAAAACTAAAATTGCATGAGCGATGGACAAAGGTAAAAGGCCCTACATTTCCACCTTTCTTCATCTTTATGAACACACACATGGGAAGATGTATGTGTACCTGCAGTGTGTATACATACTGTGTCCATACCCATACATAGGCACCTTTCTATAGCTATGCTTTTAAAAACACACTTGTACTCATGTACATAAACACAAATGTGGATGTGCCTGAGAAATTGTACTGTCAGGAAGAGAGTCAAATACACTGTCTTTTGAATTCTTCAGATTCTAAGAACTGTTTGAGCCCACCAAACCTGTCACCCAGCTTTCTCTAACAGGGCCAAGACAGAATTCAGGTCCTATTTTTCATCTCTTTAATTTGTGAGGCCTTCATCTTAAGCAGGAGATGAATCACTCCATCTGTGACAGACAAATGGGAGAAAGTAAACCACCTGCTGGTATTCTGCCATGTCACAAGGACATCCCCCTCCTTACTGTCTTCATACTGCAAGTCTGTCATCAGCCGTGTCCAGATAAAAGCTGTTTCCACGCTCCTTGGTGTGGCATACTCTCTTCCGATGTTTGTTAATAATAAGTCAGGGCCAAAATACCAGATTCTTAGACTCTTCCCCATCCCCACATAAGCCAAGGCTGAGGCACTCTTTGTGCCTGGAGGTGCAGAGGGCAGAAAATTCAGTTACACCCAACTTAATAGGTGAACAACGTCCCTTTTAAAAAGTGTAGGAAACAACCCCACGGGCTTGCAAATAAAAAGCAAGAAACAAACAGAGCAACATCCCCAAACAATTTGGGTCTCAACCAGTTCTTCAATAGTCTATTACAGAAATGAGATTTTTGTCTCCACCAAACCTGCCAAGAAAGGACAAGTGCAACCTTCTTGGCCCACGCTAGAAAACATGGAACTCATTTACGCCCAGAACTGGACCCAAGGTGACAGAAAAGTTGCCTGAAAAAACAGAATGAGAAATCACAGGGAGGTGGAAGTGAAAAAAGGGAAAACATTCAACACATTATCTGAAGGGAAGGCATGGCAGAAGAAACAGAGAAGCTCTCTGTGTACCCAGGGAGCACTGCTGTGAACTGGGCTCAAGGCAGTAGAGATCACTGCTGGGTCCCAAATCAGAAACACTGAAGTTAAGAAAAGGGGAGGGGAACTTTCTTCTGTGAGTTAGGCCATCAACTTTTAGAAAACACTGTCCTTTAATGCTCCCTGGAAACTAGTTAGTGACTAAAGTTTACCTTAATTATCCAGCAGGGGCAATTTTTCAGGTTATATCCACTCTAGTACCTGAAGGTTGGGCATTATTTTGTGCAGTTTCCTGGAGAATCTCCTGGGAGGTGCTACAGAATGTGCATTTTGGCTGGTGCCAGGCAAGGCCTCCAAGACGCACATGCACTGCTTGTGGTCACATGCTGCACTCACACACATTCCTTCTGTGTTCAACCTTTTTCAATTGTTATTTATTAATACTCTGAAGATCAGTGTCCTTTCCAGATGCATCCCAGATACAAGCATTCCCAAGTCTGGCTTGCTGATCCAAGGTATATAACCTGGTCAGAGCAGGGCTCCTGAAGAACTGAGCTTAGAGTCATGTTTTACCTACAACTGGATTCCACGACATCACCAGAACACTGCCTGAAGCTGTATATACATCTATAACGATTTTGCAAAAGGTAGCCCACATAGATGACCGCACGCTATGCGTGTGCGGATCACACTCAACACTCAAGACTGATGAGGTTTAATACGTTGCAAAAAGAAATTAGCTAACTTATTTAAGAGAGAATGCATTCAGCAATGTACAAGGTGGGCATATCTAAAAAAGAAAGCTCCTTATAGAAATCCCTCTAATTTTATGAAATTACTTCCAGTGCATATTTATTTACTTTATATGCAAAAACACTTGGGACAACTGCAAGTTTTATGACCACTCTTCTGAGTGACCATAGTACAGGTATTCACATGACAATGTGAAAAGTTTTTTCCACTTGTGTCATTTACAAACTATTTTGTTAGCCAGTCAGAAATCAGAGCAACTATACAGAACAGGCAACAAATAATACAATAATTTTACTATCTTAGAAGAGAACTGTTCATTAATTCTAAAGGCTAAACATATTCTACAGATTAATGGCCCAACAAACCCGTGAAGTAAAAGCAGAGTAACTGCAAAACTGGACATCATTAAAGGTCGGTTTGGTCAAGACCATTCACAAACAAAAAAAAGTAAAATTTACCAATGTTTTTCCTGCTTCAAAAACTGACGATACATATATCTTCTATTCTGTCTCATTTGATCTTAGAGGTCTTACCTACTGCTAAACAGGTATCATCTTTGCTTCCTCAAATTGTCCTCCTGTGTTTTCCTTCCAGAACACTCACCTCCTAGCTCGGTTCTGAGTGGCTTGCTGCTGCTGCTGCACCTGCTGCTGCACCTGCTGCTGTTGGACCTGCTGTGGTGCAGTGCGTTTTCTTGTTGTTTCCATCACAGTCTGGGGCATCCCAGGTCGCACGGAGGGGCTTCCGACATATGGGGGGCCTGGAGGACCCATGGGAGCCCCCTGATGGGGCATTCGAGCTCCTGATGGCATCCCAGGGCGCTGGAGAAAAAGCAGAATGGAAAGAAAGCCAGTTTGGTTCCTGTTTCTGCAGCTGCCAAGACATTTGTACATCATGCGACACTGGCCCCAACAGATTCCCCATTCTAACCATCCTGATAAGCACTAAGCAGCAACACAAAGCACGTAAGCTCTGTGACTGGCGTGTCTTGGATGTCATGAAGAGGCATTCAGGGATAAAGGAGACAGGAAACAGGGAGGCAAAATACTAGGCTTGGGAAAACACTCAGTGGTCAGTGGCATATCCAGACCAGGTTACAGCTGGAAGCTCTACCTTCAGCCTGAAAAGAACACCCCATGGCAGCGACACGCAGTCCAGACTGGTGCAGCTCACATGCTGCTCAGAGCTGCGAGCACGCTCCCACTGCACACGCTGCACTGCCGAGCAGGCGGCTCTGATCAGCTGGGAGACAGAAACCAGCACAGGCAAAACACCAGGATAAACACTTTGCATTAAGAGCCTTCTACTTCACCTACACCAGAGAGCAGTGTCAGTTCATAATGCAACATGAATCCTTTAAGAAAAAGGTCATGTCTCCGATCAAGCCTTTAAACTAAAAAAAAAGAATTAAATGGGTGTGGGAGTTTGTCAGCAGCCCTGTAGGCATTCTAAAGCCCTAGCATTTATGTTGACTTCTGCATGCTCTTGAGAGACACTCTGGGTCAAGTCACAAGCTTAATGCTGCACAAGACACACGGTAAACCGAATTCTGAATTCTAAAAGTTTATAGTCATCAAGGAAAACCACCAGTAAAATAATTACCGCCTATAAAATGCAATTCAAAACAGAGAGACGATCTTAGTCTCATACTGAGAACTATCAATATGTATATGTCCACATATATGTAAAAATACAGACACACAAACTCCCTAGGCGTTTGGACCAGGATGAGAAAAAGAATAATCATAAAACAAAAGTCCTTTGAAAGTCAAGTACCTCTACAAAGTCTTTTAAGGAAACCAAGAGGCAGTGGCATCCATTATGGAAAAACAATTGGTTAAAGGATAGAAATGAGGCAAAAGTAATTGGTTCTGGAAATAAAAGGAAGGCACATGTAAAATTCTGCTGGGACCTCTCATTTTCAGCATATTTAAAACAACCTGGGGAAAAAAAAAAGAACCAAAAAAAGCCAGGAAAAAAGCAAGGAAGTGAAAAAGTTTGTTGGTAATGTTAAGTTATTCACGCTGGCAAGGATGAAGGCCAGTTTCAAGAACTGCAGAAGGACTTTATGAGACAGAATGAACACTTACAAGGAAGATGCAAACGTATTTCCATACATATCGAAGTGAATTACAAAAGGGAAAAAACAATCCGAGAATCACAAAGCAATGGGCCCTAAGCTGACTGCTGCCCAGCAGAACCAAGGTCTCGTTTAAACAGACACTTCCAGAAAGAAATCAGTTCCCTGGTTACTAGAGGTCAAAAAAAGTCATTAAAGAAAAGAAATAAGAGTGGAGGGAACAGAGGCTATCAGTGTGCCACTGGCCACGGTGTGTCCACAAGTGAAGGCTTGTGTGCAGCTCTGGCTCCTGCAGCTCAGTCATGGCAGAGCAGAGCTGAAACAAGGACAGTGAATGGCACAGAAATTCTTAACGTATGGAACTGCATCCATGGAAGTAAAAGTAAATATATTGTGACTTTTCATCTGGAAAGAGGTGATCCAAGGTGATCTAAAGGGGCATTTGCCAGAGCTCTGCAAAATCAGGCATGGCCTGGGGAGGGCAGCTGGGTATTGACTGTTCACTGCCCTCCCCAGTGAACCCTGGCCATCAGCGGAGGGGTCAAGCTTACAGACCACTGAAGGGGTGAGTTTGTCACACTGTAGGTATCAGCCTGTGGAACCCTCTTCCAAAGGGGTGCTAACAACATGGAAGACATACTCGGCTCAATATTTGCAGACTGAGAAAGTACTTGGGAGTACTGGACCCCAAAATGAGATGCACGCACCCCTGAGGGTAGGCAAACCAGTCCACTGGGGGTGGGAAGAAAATAGTTTGTGCACAGTCAACATATATAATTATTTGTAAAAGTTTACTTCATCTTTATCTCATAATTTCTATGATTTCTAAATATGTAATTATGTATTATAATAAATCATAATTCTAAATATAATTTGGACCTGCATCTCCAAATTAACCACCCAAATCCACTGTAGCTCCCAAAGCCCCAGCTCAGTGCCCTCCCTGATCATCACAAGTCTTAGATATTCCTCACACTTGTATCTATAAAGGAAACTGCAGAAAGGAGAGGAATGGATGACCAGCAAAGAACCAATGTGGGCTGTAACTGGTATGGACAGAGAAGCAAGGCAGGAGGTAGGAGAGTGACCAGGGCAGGAATCCACGCAGGTGAATTCAGCAAGTGTCGACCTAAGAAAGCAGTGGCAGGTATGGCCGTGGAGAGAGCAGCAGGCAGCAGACAGACCGAACTGCAGCTTTGCGCAAAGCTCCAAATGACTTCTGCCATGAACCTAGAGCCCCAAGAACAGCTGGAAGGGAACAGTGCTCTCTGTTCCCATGTATGTGCTCCCACCCTCTGACCCAGGCAGAGTCAGCAGAAAGAAATGGCCCAGAAAATGCTTCTCTCTTGAGCCTGCATTTAAGATTTGTCATCTGTCAAGCCACACGTTGTGGCCTCCTTCCAGCAAAAGGCAGACCACTGGGCCAGCTGCTGCCTGTCAGTCAGCCGGGGACATCTGACAGTCACTCAGAAGAGCCCGGATCCTGAGCACAGCCATCTCACGGAGACTGACTGGCCACATGGATAAAACTGAAGGCCCATTTTGGTGCCGCTCTAAAGGACACCTCAGGGCTTGAAGAACAAGGTCAGCAAGCTAAATCTACTCAGTCTTGGTCTTACATCTTTGAACTTCCTTCCGTTTCCTTTGTTAAGCACTAAAATAGAGAACATAGAGAAAGGACAAACATGAGAAAAGAGAGGCAGCTCGAGCAAAAGCACATTCAATCTCATTCCTTGACCGCCTCATTCCTTCGCCTGTCTTCTCATGTTCCTATCTCCGGTATCACTCATAGATAAAATATTACTCACTATGCAACTGCCTTCCTGCTGCAAGCCCACCAGACTCCCAAGATTCAGAAACACTTTATCTATTTGAACTTTTATAAAAGAAGAACATACAAGCAGTACCTCACCTTATCTAAAAGCTTATTTTGCTCTCAAACACATGTGTGAGACAAGACAGTGATGGACAATACATCGAATTTTTCACAGTAGTGACATTAAAAAAAAAAGTCTTCATACTAAAGAGTATTCCAATACCATTATGGCTTTTGAAAGAGATCTTGAAGGTGCATCTGTCTATGGATTAGGATCTGTCTCTCCCTAAGCAGGATGGAATCTGTCTTAAACAAGAAGCATTCATGGGAAACGCTGCAGTGCAAAACAGCACTGATACATCCTCCTTCTTGGGAAATCATCTGGCTGAGACCCCCATCCCCGACCCATCTCTGTTTGTAACTACAGTCCTATCTCCTTTTTACCTCCATTGATTCCATTTACATATATTAATCTGCACAAACACCTCACTGGACAGAGGGCAAAACCACTGTGGGCCACAGGAAATGAGGAAGACCACAGCCTGTCCCCAGTTGAAGGGATTGCTCTCACAGCTCTGAGAAGGTGAAGCAGAGAGCAGAGCAGAGGTGCCTGCAGAGCAGCAAGGCAAAGATAGTACAGTGCATAAAGGCACACGACCAATATTACACGCACGTGTACTGGTCCCCACGAGTTCTGCCGACTGCCTGTATACATGTGCACGGCTACAGCTGTTCAAACCTGAGCATACGGTCAGTGCAGCAGGATACCACCTCCCTGACACCTGCTGCCATATCCCTTCACTGCCTTCCACCGACCAGTTTCTGAAGCCATGTTTGGCTTGTCTACTTTCTTCCCTGCCTGAACTTCCTGTCACATCAGAGCTCTGCCTCTGTCCTCTTTGTCATCCTTAAGTGAACTTCTGTCTGACAGCAGTAACAAGACAACATTAGAGCAGTGCTTTTCTACATTCTTCTACTGCGGAGTCTTTTCTCAGGGGATGTACATCACAGCAATCAAAACACAGAAGCAGAAAAAAGGAGGTTTCCTGTCTGGACATACCAGTAAGAAGAAAATAACTTGGAGAACTGACAGGTGAAAGTGTAAGAAAAGTCAAGCAAAAACACCCACAAGAGGCCTCAGAAAGAGACTGAACAGAAAGCCAGGAGTTGCTGCATTGCAGCTGAGTGCCGAGCTGCATTTACAGCAATCTCCTGTCCTGACAGACTCCATCCACCTCAGCACCGCACAGACGGCTCTTACAGCTCGTGGGGAACAGCCACCAGCTTCTTGTTAACAGAGACACTGACAGATTTTGAGAATAACCACCACCGCCAAGTATACAAACAGCATATTTCTTAACTAAAAAGGAGCCGACAAGAAAGATGGAGAGAGACTATTTACAAGGGCCTGGAGTGACAGAACAAGAGGGAAGGGCTTTACACTGACAGACAGTAGGTTCAGATGAGAAGAAAATTCTTTACTTATGAGGGTGGTGAGGCCCAGGTTGTGGCTGCCCCATCCCTGGAAGTGTTCAAAGCTAGGCTGGATGGAGCTTGGAGCAATCTGGTCTAGTGGAAGGTGTCCCTGCCCATGGCAGAGGGGTGGGACAACATGAACTTTAAGGTCCCTTCCAATCCAAACCATTCTATGATTTCTATAGAGCATAACCATAAGCAAGAGGAGATATCTGATGCTGTCTGGAGGTAAGAATGAATAACTAGAAGTACCTGGAACGCTTAAGAAATTTAGACTAGACTGATACTGCCTGATGGCAACAAGTTTCTGACTACATACATGGTTTCCCAACTGGATGTGTTGCTTCAAAATGGACTCTTAGAAGTACGACAAATAAAACTGGTACAAGGCTTCTCTCCTCCTTACAATTATAGATGTTACTTCATGAGTTCCCCTTTTTAATGTCTATGAATCTTTTAGAGGCTTAGTAAGCTGAAACATCAGTATTGCAATTCTTGCTTCCTGCCATATTCACCTTCCTCCATTTCCCAAAAGCTTTCAGTCTGTAAATCCAAGTGTTCCAGGTACCATGCATTTTAATATCATGTTTACAACAATCCAAAAGTCTTTAATTTAGAAACCATCCCATTTACAGAACTGTAAATTGTAACACAAGACGAAGTTCAGTTCTATTTCATGCGTGTCTGTTCACAGCTCAGAATAATCTGCCACCAAGCTCAAGTGGAGCACTTGGGAAGGTCCCTTCCAAAAAAAAAAAAACAAAAAAGTCTTTGGAATTGAAATAAACAAACCTTACAGACCAGCTTTGAGTTCCACCAGCTTTAATAGATCTGATCATACCACTGCTGTGATCTAATGCATGGAAGGGATTTTGTATGAACAACTACCAGAATGCGCCTCTTGGCTTTTTGAAAAGGATGGCTTTGGGAGGGAGAGGCACAACAGAGCTCTGCAGCACCATGACTAGCTTGGAGAGAGAAGAGGCTGGTCAAGAGCTCGTTGTGTCTTCCCTTACAATAATCAAACAACAGCTGGCAGGATCAGATAATTCCTTATGCAAGATAAGCTGAAAAAACTCCTGACACACTGAATGCTAGAAGTTTAGAAAGGTTCTGGAAGACATCATTAGACTAACCTCCATAAATAAAATCCACACAGATGCACTACACAGAGGGCAGCCTTGGGTCAGAAAGCTCCCAAGCTCCAAATCAGAGAGAATTCGTACGAACCATCACTAAGGTTTTGCCTTGTTCCTGTACTTCCATGCTGCCTTCCACTGCCCCATTCTACATGGGATACTGAACTAAATGATCTAGTCTGACTATTTTCATATTCCTACAGGATTTTTTTTTTTTTAGAAAGAGAAGAGCAATTCAAACATCTCACAGATCAATTTTATCCATACACCTACATTCCTCAGCAAATCCAAGTTTTCTTAACCAGCAATTCAAATTTTTTAACAAGCCCATATTGCACAAAATCACACCGATCTCTATTAAAGCCTTGGCTAGCATTAATATGATTTTATTTAATTAAGTATGTAGGAACTTTTTTCGATTTGACAGCCTGAAATCAGTCCATGGCTAGAAAAGGACAAAGCTTCAGTCTCTACCAGCAGCTTGCTCACATAGTTGCACGCTGTACAAGGTTTTCACTCCTAACAGTCCCCTGCAACTACTTTCCCAAACAAATTCCTTGCCGTAAGATCCCTTGATTTCTTCCAGGCCGCCCTACTCACCCCAAATACCTCCTTGTTTACCACAACGGGGAATATGCACACAGCAAACCAGTGCCTCCATCCCAGGCCCCATTCACTGAGGATACCCTCGCAGAGAGAACCACGCATGGAGCCCTGTGGCAGGAAGTGGAAGAAACTGTCCAAAACCAACAGTTAGCAAGGCTCTTTTCTAGCCATTCTAGTGTTAGCTGGCTTATGCCCTGACAAGACGGTATCTATACCCATGACAAAATAAAAATTAGTATGATATTTTTCATTAGGAAAGCTTTACTTTTTTCAAACCTGGCTATACTCTCTTCACCTCACTATTTCCAGTAGTGATCTCTACAACCCTGTGACTGGTTGGGAAAAACAGTCACTTCTATTCACTTAAAACAGATCACCATTCAATTTTGCGAAAATATCTTTAGTTCCTCCCATTCTAATAAAACCCCCATAATTTTTATACTATACTGAAATATGAGACCTTGAGGTCATGCAGTTCTTCCTCATCTCAAAGAAGTATCACCAGTTATCTCCATCATCTTTGATAGATGTTTACTTCTTTAACCAGTACCTAAGAGCCTCCAATGACAGAGATTTTACAACTCACATAATCAGTCTCTATACTTACATACGATAAATAAAACCAGAAATACGCCTATTCCCTTATTGATGAAGCCTTCAGAGGTCTCCCACTCCTACTGCCCTCCGAGTTCCCAGTCTTTTGGCTTGTTAGTCATACAGATTACCAAAATCAGAAAAACATTCTTGTAAGTATATGCCATGGATTTGCAATTACTTCTGCGTTATTCCCTGCCCCACTTCCCAATCAGGCTAACAGCTCATTTGATTTCTTATTAGCTAGACACTAGGCAGCTCACAGGACATCCAAGCCTTTCTCCTGAATGGTGACATTTCATTTAAACCCAGCAGTGTATCAGGAGATGCAAAACTTGTTTATGAAATTCATTACTCATCCCTTTTTCCAAATCACTGATAAATCTGCTATAGACCCTCCATACCCATGAGACCTGTTCATCTGTTTTAACACTGACAGGTTATTCATCATACATATCAAATATTTGTTTACATGCTGGCATGCTCTGACACTCTTCTTTCACTGCTGTAAATGCCATTTCATGTAAGACAGTTCATGTACTTACCATAAAATCCTATGACCAGATTTGAGAGGTAGATAGGCACACAAAAAAAAGGACTGAGGATAAGCAAAGGAGTCACATCAGTGATACACAGGTTTGTATGAATTAGCAATCTTGGAGTGTAACTAATATTAAACTGTAGAGATTAGCAGAACTATGAAATAACACCTCTTAGCAGACAATAAATATGGATAAGGACTTATAATGCCACGGAGAGCTTCCTAAGCATAGCAAAGAGGACAAAGACCAAAATCACTACGGGAAAAAGAAGGTGATTTGAACTGACAGCAAGTACACTGTAAATACAGCTATGACTCCAGAGTTAAGAAAGGCACATAGACCTTTATAGGGGTATCTGGTAGATAAAAGGCAAGAAGATTGGCTTTGGAAGGAAGATAAAGTGGGAACAGGAAAAGGACACAGAAGCAGATTAAAAAGGTCAGAACAACGGGAGAAGAAAATGAACCTCTCAGCAGGTTCTTGTGTGCAGATGACACAGCCAAGGTCGCCAGCACAAGGCACCAAGAGAAGGTTCCTGCAATCAAGTCACAGGAGGACAGATGTCTGGACAAGAGTTTTGACAAGACCTGCACCACGGACCTTCTCAACACTAAACAGGCAGATACCTGTTTGAGTAAGAAAAAGAAAAACCAGAAAGAAACAAAGGAAAAAGCAGGGGAAGGAGACAAAGGCAGGATCCATTTAAGGGATCCAGCCAGTAATGAGGCCAGCCAGCAATGAGGCCTGTGGTAGGGACTAGAGGATAGGGGAAACCGAGGAAAGGAATGACCTGCAGCAAGACTAGTAACTTCTTCAACAAAATATAAGGCAACAGCTGGACACCTAGACAGCTGTCATAAAGACTGCCTGAAATGTACTACTGGACAGCAGAAAATGCATTGATAAAAAGATAATCAGCATAAATGTGGCGATTAAAGCCATACTTGTCCATAAAAATGCTAGAAAAAGAGAGGAACAACAACAGCAAAAGGACAAAGTACAGGATGAAGCCTTTGGGGGAAAAAAAATTCCTCCCACAAAAACAATGTGCAAGACACTGATGAAACAGAACAGCAGTAAAAGCACAGCAAAAATAAATAATTGAAAGAAATTTTACCTTTTTTAAAGCCCAACTGCTAACCAGAGGTGTAACAAACCATCAAGGTCTCAAGTAGGAGGAGAATGAAGCATCCCACTTGAGAGTTTTAACCTTTAAGAGACTTCACCTTTCAGGGGGATCCTATCTGCCTGGGACAAACGAGGAAGAAGACATTGTCTAAGCTGGCAATATGGAAAAGCACAAAAGCAGGATCAGGTGCACAAGAGCAAAGGGCAAAGCGACCTTAGCAAAGGAACATATGTTTCCAGAAAGATCAAGTGAATCCAAGAGCTAACTGCCCTTAGGAAATACCGCAGAATTATCCTGTTCATTTAAGTGTCAACAAAGGAAAAAAAAAAAAATTTCTCACAACATTCTACCTCTGTTTGCTTCTCCCAGTTTTTAGGGGGTGGAAAGAAAATAACTTTCAATAACCAAATTAAATGATGTTATCATAGAATAAAAAAAATTAGCCATTTGAAGAAGAGATTGGTCCCTAAAATTAAAGCAGAATCTGACTCCAAGAAATTCCACTAAAGTTTGCTATGCAACTTGACTTTTCAAGGAATTAATTCAGATGTTGACACACTTTGGGTAGTAATAGAACACAGGAGCCAGCACTAGGTAAACTCAAGGTAGTGGCTGGCATGGCATGTTCTCTTACTTGGTAGGATACAGGGCCTGGAGAGATAAAACGAAGTTGTAAGTTTTTTTCATTTTTTTTTAAGTAATGGAAGAGTGACTACCCCAACCCATGTTTTGATCAACATGAACCTGAGATGAGGAAGAAACTAAAGGAAAGAACAAACCAGGCAGCAAAGCAGAACTAAGGGAGACGATAATGAAGGAAAAGGAGAGGGCGATACAAGAAGTGTTCAGGCACCAGAACAACAGCCAAGAAGCGTCAGCCTCAGCAACAAGAAGCAGGAAGATGACAAACACATACAGATATTCCAGGCTAATGCATGTTTTCAAGTAAGATGCTACTGGCAAAAAACTCCCAGGGCAGAAAAGGCAGTCTTTCCTGGCATCCAAATAAGTAATGGAAATGAGTTCTGCTACATTCATTCCAGTACAAATTAAAAATTTCCCAGGCTTAAGAGCCCTGCATGCTGCTTTCACATGAAGGCCAGCTAGGTGTGGAATAAACAAATTCACATAACTATTTTTTGCCTCTCTTCTTGACACTAAAGGAAGAGCACTGGTGTGCAATGCCAAGCAAAACTTTAGATATGGCAAAATCATCCCATCCGCTGCCCTCCCAACTTGCTTCTGGTTCTGCTCGGACCCAGCCATCATGATCCAGACCATGACAAATTCACGTGTCCACAACAAAACCACTGCTACCACCTGCACACCCCCTTTTTGTCACCCCTGAACAGCCGCTAATCTCATCCAGCCTGCTCCTGCACGCTGGCACCACATCACCTCTTCACAGCTCTCACCAACGCAGAACACCACCTCAAAGTCCTTAGCCATGCCAGTCCCGCCATATCCAGGATCTAAAGGACACACGCAAGATCCTACACATCTGGAATAAGTCTGAACCATGGAAACAACTCAATAGTCTGCCATAAGCCCCACAGGTTTCTATGATCTCTGTACAAGAGCCCCCACCTGATGTCTTCAAAAAGGTGTCACAGGAGGTGCCAGAATCCTCAAGAAAGAAGCACTCAGGGCTATCAGTATCCAAACAATATCGCACTCCTTGAGGCTCTTTAACAGCCTTATTTCTGTTGAATGTGTATCAATGCTAGAAATCCAAATGTTATAAATGGTGACTGCTCTCAGACACTAGAGTCATGTAAAGAACGTTTCCAATGGCAGCAAAACAGGGTGAGCATTTCCCCTTAAATGGAGATCGAAGACCTGATTCTTAAACAAAAGCTGGAACGTTTTTAAAGACCTGAAGGATTGCTTTAATTAAGCATGGCACCCTGAAATTCTCTCATGGGTGAGTTTCCATTGACTGTTACAGATCTGCACAGCTAATCTCTTCAAGCCCCTGAAAGTCACCTGTTAAGTAGCCAGAGGATACATACGAGCCAAGACTGGAGACAAGAACCAGAGGCAGCACCCCAAGGCTTCATCAGGCTCTCATCAGAATTGTTTTTCAAAACACAAGTTTGATTACAGAACAAAGTGTCCTACAAGCCCATTTGGGTTAGATCCAGTGCAAATTCTGCACCATGATCAGGCTGAAAAGCATGCTATTCACCATTCATGGAGAATCACAGCAAAAAGCACAGCACACATCCCCCCAGACACAAGCCTGTATTACCAATGAATCAGTGCATAGGCTGGGGGCTCCACAGACCCCGGTGTTCCCCTGGTGAGGCAGCTACCAGCGCCCCAGGAGCACACTGCAGGAGCCGATCCAGCCCAGCACAGAACCTCCAGTTTCCACTCATCCCTCTATTCAGAGCCAGCCAGCTCACTAACTTTCCCGACTCACCACCCCATGGACCAGAAACTCAAAAAGTTTGCTTTTCGTAGCTTTGCGAGCCCCTCCTGTAACTTCATCTGTAGCCATCAGGGTCTGCTCAGCCTCTCTCACTCTCTCTCTTCCTCTTTCTTTCCCTTTTCTGCCTTTTTCTCCAACTCTCCCCTCTGAGTCCTGCTGGGCTCTCACACTTCTAATAGCGCGGAGTGGGGAGGGGGCCCCTTCAGGGCCTTCCTGACGGCCCACTCGCGCTCAGCCTCAGCTGCTGCATTCCTCCACTGATAAGCCAGAAATAGTTTGTGCTGCCGGGCTCTGTCTGTTTACTCTGCAGGGACAGAAAATCCAGCTTTTTAAACCTCTCTGTCCAAACAGCAGAGATAAGCAGGAGGCACATTGAAAAACACGTCTCAGTTTTCCGTGGTGGTGCTGCAGCCTCTCCTTCTCTGCATCAGGGATGGGAAATTCTGGGGCAAGGGGAAGGGGGGAGGGGGCAACTTCAGCAGTGACACAGAGCTCAGCACCTCAGAGAGATGTTTTCCCATTAGAAAATGCAGCAGGCGAGCACTGGTTTTCCCTTGCTCCCACTGCTCCTCCCGCACTGCATTTCCAGGCTCTTTCCCCAGGGACCTGGCAGGCAGCACATAGAAACATTCGCTGGCAGCATTTCCAGCATGAGAGACGAGAACTAACCCCTCTGGACAAGACAGAGAAGCAGCGGGAGGCCGGAGCTGGGAACAGGGAGGGACAACATGTGGAAGCGAGGGAAAAGAAAAAGTGTGAGATCAATGGAGGAAGGGGGTGGGGGCAGCATGGCAGCACAGCTCCCACGGCTTGTTTCCAGTACTCCCACTGCCTCTCCCCAGTGACCACTCTCGGGATGCTGGTACCACTGTGATGGATCCACTAGAGACCCCAGGTGACTGACAGATGCAGACAAATTATTAACACCACAGCTGCTGTAAGACATCAGCAGCTCACTGCTTGTCACATAAAGCCCTGCACGACAGAGTGTGACATGCCAGGACACTGCTGGGAACATGAAGCCCACGGGGGAAGAAGAGAGCAGCAGACCGCCCCCTCCGCGGCCCCGGGGCGAGCGTGGCGCTGGCAGCACGGCGGCCATTCCACAAGCAGAGTGTGGCTCCTCCATGATGGCCGAGCCCGCAGTGATGGCCTGGGGCACTGATCTGCTTTCCGACAGTTCCATGCGCCCGCGGCTCACAGGCGCCGAAGTTCCCTGGTCTCCCTTAACACAGCAAAAGGCGAGATGTTGCCAGGTTACAAGAGGGGTTTATTCTATTCCTCTGCTTGAAATTCTTGTCTAGGGGCTGTGAATTTTCTGGCAAGACTGCAAACAGACAGAATCAGATCAGAAACAAATAAAAAATATTCTACCCTCATCCAATAATAAAAACAAGCGCAGAAAAGACACTGCATTGACTAGCAATGAAGGGCAAGCCATGAAGATCACACAGCCTTCTGAATATAGGGATGAAGACAGTGACCTCCACTGATTTCAGGGTCACCCCAATCTAAGTGCTAGTGTATGGCAATAGCCCTACGAATCACAGAAACTTAGGGAAGGTGAGCATTGTTATCAGTTCCCCCTCTCAGCCCCTCAAAAGGAATATGTCAAGCAAATCAGCATAGCCTTGCCTTGTTCTGTGCTGGAACAATTCCTCAAGTTCTAGCTGACGTAAAGGCACGTATAATCTGGCACCAACTGCTGCATGTCTGGTGGACATGGCAATGTCAGGTTAACTTGATCTGGAGGGGTTTTTTCAACCTAAGCGACTCTAAATTCTACATGCCAGCATGACTGGCAAGGCAGCATCTAGCTGGTACCTGCCATGTTTTTTAGACCCCAGACTCACACAGAAATGTTGGCTCCCATCATGTGAACCCCTTCCCTGCTCCCGGCAGACACCGTGCATTTTCCGCATAGTCTGCACTAGCTGTTGGGGCCGCACTGGCCGGCGGTCCCAGCAGTCCCGGCCCGTGCGGCTGTTTCCCCCACCTCGCGGGAAGCCGTGCGGGCCCTCACCGCGTGAAACGGCACCAAGGACAGGCCGCAGCGGCTCCTCTAGCAGCCGTCGTGACGGGCCACGCGCGCCCCACGGCCCTGCCCGCCCGCCCGGCGCGGGAAGGGGCGGCGGCTCCGCTGGAGCATGCGCTCGGCTGCGGATTTCAGGGTTTTCTTATTTTTCCCCTTAGCTGCAGATACAGCATGGAGCCGCAGCTGCCCCGATCTCCATCGATAGCCACTGATCACCTTCTGGAGCAGGAGGACATCTGCTATGAAGTGCTACTAATTTAAGCTGAAGACCATACAATATATACTGTAATCTACCTGGATGTTCTTAACAGACATCCAAACCAGATTTCCTTGAATATCAAATTCCAGGGCCAGCCACTTGAAAATTAAGGAATGGCAGACTAGCTTCAGCTGTCAACTGAGTAAAAAAAAAAAAAAAAAAAAAAGTTTAAAAATCCTGTAATAATAAAAACTCAGTTCTTAGTATGATTGTAGTTCTCATCTCTCTAAGCACTTTAGAAAATAAATCAGTAGAAACAGCTCTTACGTTTTGCAAATGGAAAATAAGGTACAAATGGATGGAAGTGACTTGCCCAACATCACCTAGCTGAGAATGAAACCCATTTCCTGTGATTCTTCAACCCTTTACAATAGTGTCCAGGAAAACTACTGTGCGAGGCATTTGCACAAAAGGGTGAAGGTTACCATGCAAGAATGTCATTTCCCATATTAAGAGAAACAGCATATATATTTATTTTAAATTGTTTGGTTTTCTATTTTCCCAATTTTTTTTTTTCCATAAAAGCATAGAAAATAGTTGTCAATGTTCGTTTAAAAAGTGACTGATTCAACATAAGTCATCCCCAACTGCTGCAAGTATCCTGGCAGCTCCCAGCCATCTCTGGCCTGGAAGTTCTCTGTGCCACAAGGCTCTCTGCAAGGCTTGTGTTCTTCCACTGGTTCTTGAAGGCTGAGCACATGCTGGGGCCTCATTCATACTCACTTTCAGCTCGCTTCATGTCACATTCCCAGACCATTTCATTTCAGAGAAAGGCTGACCTCCTTCCCTGGTACTTCCTAGGGCTCTGGGAGCCCACCTAGTCTCTGTGTGTGTGGTTTGGTTTAATTTCTATGCTGTTATTCAGGCTTTTCAGGCTGTTAAACTAAGATGGTCTGATTAGAAAAGAGATGAACCACGTTGTTGTTTTAGGGAGACGTTTGCTGCTACGTGCGATTTTTTGATCTGTAGGTAGTTACAGAAGTACGTGAAGGTGCTGATTGCCTTAAGCAGGCGTGGTTTCCCTCATCCAAGTTTCACAAAAGTCAGCATCGCTCTTTTCACTGAAACTTAAAATATTTGCAGCAGTTTTGGAATTGATGCAGTGTGGCATAGAAGACATGCTGGAACCAGAAAATATCCCGAGACTGAGGCTCTGCTTAATCTAAAGAAATGTCCACTTGTTCCTGAGTTCAGAATTATTCAATAGTCTCATTAACAATATGGATAATGTACTTAGAGAACATGCTTATTCAATTTCCTAGCAACATATGGTTTGGAGAGGTTACAAGTTTGCTACAAGAAATGATTAAAATTAAAATCCAGAGGAACTGGAGATATGTCCTGTTTTTTTCAAACCCCACAATTCAATCAGAAACAGTGCAGGGTTCCACATCAGGATAGGTATCGACAACTACCTAACCAGAAGATTGGGAACAACTGGCTGAAGAATTTTTTCAGAAAAAAATATCTGGGGATATGATATATCATAAGCTGAATGTGAGTTAACAGTACTACACTGACACAAAATAAACAGATAAACCCCCAGAAGATCAGGAACTGCAGGAATGCTGCCCCACTGCTCTCATCCCCTTGGTGGCAGCACAAGCACTGACAACAATACTCTAGATTCTTCTTTCTCCTCATTTTTGTCTCTCCTCCTTCCCCCCCATCCCCTGAGCTCTCCAGGGCACAAGCTGTTCCAGCTCAACATTTCCTTAAGGCTGCAAAATTAAATTTTGCCAGAATTGCTGAAGAACTCTTCCAAAGCAATTCTGTTGTGGTATGAATTGTCAGTGTCTCATGCAGACTAACCTTTGCAGTCAGGGGCTCTGTGCATCAGAGGAAATGTGGGAGAAATCAGGACACCAGAATGGTTAAGGAAAGGACAGTAAGTGTGACAAGAACTGTAAGGCCCAAACAAGATAAAGAGAAAACAACAGTCATCAGGAATCCAAAAGGCTGCTGCAAATACAGGGAAGAGCTGCTCCCCATACACAGAGTACAGGAAATAATGGATTCAATTTCTCCCAGGAAGATTTATGTTAGATATTAAGAAGCACAGCAGTGACAGTAGAGATGTTCTGGGGTAGTCTGTCCAGCAAGGATGGGAATCCCAATTGCCAAAGGTCTTTCAAGAACAGGTTAGACAAGCATCTATCCAGAGTGACGTAGGTGGTGTAGATTCTGACTTGGGGCAAGACAAAGGACACAGCTGCCTTCCACAACATGCTGACAGTGACAGCTCCACATTCTCTTGAAGGAGAACTGAGGTACTGGGCTGCTTCTCCTTCTTAAGCACTGTCATTAGATCAGCTTCTGGCATACAGTGCCTACTCCTGTGACAAGGCCCCAAGTGCATGGCTGTGCACTGTACTGTCACCAGATACCAGCTGGTTTCTGTTTGTGTAGTTCACAGTCAAGCAGTTCTTCCCATATAACCTGTTCTCCTCTGCTTCAACAACACCTATTTTGTATCATCAGCAAATTTAATTATTACATCGCCTATTTTTGTGCCATGGGCATTAGTGAAAATTTTAAATGACACCAATGCCAAGACAAATCCTGCAGAAACTGCAATGTCTTTTGTGTCTTCTTTACTGAGCTCCTTACCTACTTTGCAGTTCTGCTATTACCTGTCTTCTGAGTCCCAGCCAAATTTTCAGATCACACTGTATCAAAGGCTTCACTCAAGCCTAGACAAGAAAGACATTGATTCCTTTGTGTAGAAAATTACTTATCTGAGAAAGAGTAGATTAGTAAACTTAGGCTGCTTTTTCACACCATGCATATCCTTCTCATGCTCAGTTATTTTCTCTTTCAAAAATCATTCTTGAGCCTTGCATGGACTTAGGATGAAGCCAGTGCATCTGCCTAGAGTACTCTTGCCCTTCTGTATTGGCAGAAAACCTACAGGATTTCCTGTTTGTTTGTCAGGAAAAACACACTTAAAGCCCATTCTGATTAATACCAGCAATGCTAAGAATTATGTCCTATTCTCACTGAAAATCATTTGAAAAGTATCTATAGTTTAAGCAAATCAGTAGTCAGTAAATATGGACTGAAGGATGTATTAATATGCACAGCTGCCTAAGAATTCAGCACTAGGAGGCTGGAGAAAGCACGGAAGCAAAGAAGGAAAACAGGGCAATCTTGGCATGGACTGTCTCATAAATCCAGCTCCCACTTCAACTGGACTGGAAGGACAACTAACAGGGGAATACAATCACATTGGCCTTAGAACACGATGGAACTGAGAGCAAGTAATAGCGGTGGTCATAAAAAAACGGCGTTGCCAGACAAGGCCAAATGTCTTTTAAAATTATTTTATTTGGCAGAATAATTACAACAATTACAGATTACCCCAAAAAAGTCAAAGTTAATCTCAAATGGTACATCATTACAGCAAACAATGGCTTTGGAAAAAAAACAATGGCAGCTAGTGGGGAAATGGCAAATGTGACTTAGAGGCAATGTAGTAAAACATCATCATATGCCTGAAATTCTTAAAAGGCACATGATTTGTATGTAACATTACCGAAAAGTTACAAATGAGTAATAAAAACAAGTGGAAGGAAAGTGACTACTATGGACTCCAAGGTTGCTTGTTACATATAGATTTTTTTACCTCCTTCAAAGATCGAAAAGAGGGAAACAAAATATATGTAGATTAAATCCTCACAAAAGAAGATTTTGGAAAAATTTAACAGCCAGTCAGGGGAGAGGATAAAAAACTCAACTTGGCCTAAAAAGTTAGACAGGAGATTTAAGCTGGAAAAAATCAAGCTGGTGGAGATAAATCCTGAGGTGGAAGAACTGTGCTATGTCTGTGCAGCAGGTAGGATGGTTTGCTAATCCTTTCAGCGTCGATCCACCCAGTACATAAATACACGTATGAAATCACAGGACCGTGAGCACAGCGGCTCGTGGCACAGAGACACGATTACAGCACTTGGGCTCCAAGTGGACAATGGGCTTTCGAATAAGACTCAGTCTGAGCAACCGACTATTGCAGAAGTGGAAACTGTCTGGCTTCAGCACAACACAGTGGTTTGTCTGCTCCTCTCCCTCGCCAGAGCACAGGCACAGCAGGCTGGCAGCTCTCAGCTCAGAGCCACAACCTGCCTTCGGCAATGGGGTCACCAGGCACACAGCGTGCACAGCAACACAGCGCATGTGATCCCAGGAAACAGTACTTCTGAATGACAAGGCACACAAGTGGTGGCACAAGCTGCTTGTTAAATCATCTTCAAAACGTGCAGAAGAAACACAGGCAGAAGAAACACAGGCAGGACAAACGTAAGTTGAATCATTATGGCATTCAGTGCTTTTCAAAACAAACAGAGTTTACATTGGAGAACTCCAAGGAGAGGGGCGTGTTTGTGCATGGCCATGAACTGTCAGAGGGAGAAGAGCTGTGTGTTGTACTTTGTGTCAGTCACATTCTCTGTCACATGTCACAATCCTTCCCATTTTTGGGACTCAGTAGTTTCTGGTGCCTGAGAGCATGACGAGGTACAGCTAAGAACAATGTAGTCTCTGACCTTGACAGTTTACAGATGAAGTTAAGAGATGGAAATAGAAGGAGCGCAGTGGAATAGAGAACACCAGTCATTCCGACAGGCATGCCAGCTGTCTGGCTACACTTGTTTGGAATAGCCACCAAATTCCGACCCTGTGCACCCCATCCTTGGCACCTGTTTTCTGATCAATTTATACCCAGCCTGCAACTTGAAACCATAGAAACAATGCACTTGTAGGGGATTTTGACTACCTTATTGTCTCTTGGGAAATAACTATGCTTCCTTCTTCAAAGAGATTCCCTAGTGTTCTGATGCTAAAGCCAAGCTGGTATATATACATATGATACAGCAACACCAAATGCTAATCATAAATATGATGCCAAATAATAATACATAAATTCCTGCTATGGTTATAGAGAGAAAGGCTTTCTAAATTGTTAGGTGTAAGTCTGAGATACCATAACAATTAAAACAGTATTTCTTTAAATCCTTTTAGTTGAGATCTTTGATATTAATCTCCAGTAGGGTATTCACCTAATCTAAATAAGCATAAAACAAACCTAAAAAATTTTTGAAAAGTTTATGTAATGGAACGTTAGTCACTAATACTCCAGTAATAAAAAATGCAGGGAACCAAGAAATATTCCAACTCAAAAAAAGCTTGTCATATTTCTGTTCTTCAGAAAATCTTCTTTTGTCTATCACATAGCTTATTCCTTTCCTGCTGCATTTGATCTTTAGCAACTCTTCCACTTGGCTGACTTTGTTTTGACAGTTACTCTTGTTTTTCATTTTCTGTTTCTCCATATCCTTCTATTCGAGTCAATCCTTCCTCTCCCCAGTTCAAGCTCCTGCTGTTGCACATCACAAAACCGCAATTCTGTCTCTTCTGAACTTGGCAAATACTTTTTTTTTCACTCTGATTAAATCCTCTTGGAATGCCACAGGCTAAAATTTGCTCTGAAACTGTCTATATGCAGTATAGATACTGCATATAGATAAGGCCCAATTCTGCATCCCTCTGCATCCCATCAGCCTTTGCATTTTACCCTGCCCTGCATCCACTTTGCCACGCAGCTCCAGGATGCCTTGTCTCTTCCACAGTGCTGCAAGGAGTCAACAATCACAGTTCCTCATGAGAAATTATTTAATCAAAACTCAGTTGCAAACCTACATCCCTCTCCTGTTACGGCCTTATTTTAAGGCTTAGCATTGATCTTCCCTTATACTTCAACTCCGTTTGTCTCTCAAAAGACCAGTGCTGTGACCCCTCTTGCCTGCCTGCAGAAACAATAGGCCTCTGACATTTCAAACCAGACAAAGCCCTGAAGAACACCCTCAGAAAATTACTGCTCTGTCTGGCAGCTGGTGAAGAATGAACCACATATAACTCCAATAGTTAATATTTCAGTTCCTGATCTTGTTGCAGTCTCCCTGCAGCAAAGCATCTGAGAGAGCAGGAACATGTGAAATGCTTTTTCTGCCATTTGCCTATGGTTGGAAGACAGAAGGCCCTCAGTCACTCTCTTCAAACCGATGAAGCTGTGACATATTCTCCTGATTCCTATAGCAACGGTGCTGTATCTGCTCCCAGACCGACAGCCCACCTGTCCCTCCTCACAGAAAACTTCCAAACATCCACGCTGTTAGTGACGCTCTCTCTGGTCCCTTTTCACCCTGAACATGCACTGAATTTCAAAGTAACTGACAACTCACAGGACAGGAGTGCTGTGATGGCTGGAGACAGACGCTTTAGGAAGGGAAGGCTGGGGGGTGAAGAGGAGGAGCTGCCCTTCAGCCAAGCGTGTGGCTGGAGCACACAGAGCTCCATCTTGGGATGGACAGAGAATCAGCTGAGAGCTCACAGACCCGAGTTAGGAACAGAGTTATGGGGCAGACCAACATGTAGCACCGTGGTAGGTGTCAGCTGCAGACCACCTGCTGAGGAAGAAGTAGTGAGACCATAGACAGCAGCAAAAATCCCCATGCCCACAGTCTCTGGTCCTCATGGAAGACTTCAACCACCCCAATATCTGCTGAGGGGATAACAGAGCAGGGCACGAGCAATCCATGAGGCCTCTGGGTCACACTGAAGATAAACTCCTAACACGGGCATCTGAGGAGCAGACAAGGAGAGGTGCCCTTGACATGGAAGAACTGGTCAGGAATGTGAAGGTCAGAGCAGCCTTGGCTAGACCATGAGGTGATATTTCAGGAACATGAGAGGATGGATCAGGGTAGAAAACAGGATCACAGCCCTACAGTTCAAAAGAACAGTCTTTGGCCTGTTCAGGGATCTTCCTGGAAGAATTCTGTAAGTTACAGCCTTGGAAAGAAGAGAGTTCCAGGAGATCTGGTTGATTTTCAAAGATCACCTCTTCCAAATTCAAGACCGGTTCATCCCAAAGGCAGGAAATGAATCAAAAGCAGCACGAGGCCTGTATGCATGAACAAGAAGCTCCTGACTGAGCTGAAGCATTACAAGAGGCAGAAGCAGGGACAGGTGACCCAGAAGGAATACAGAGACAGTGTCCAAGCATGCAGGGATGCAATTAGGATAACAAAAGCCCACCTGGAGCTGAATCTTGTGAGGAACATGAAGGGCAGACAGAAAATATTTTACAAATATCTCAGCAGTAAAAGACAGACATGGGAGAATGTGGCCTTACTGGGGAGGGGATTTGCTGAGAATGAACACAGGAAAGGTTGAAGTACTGAATGCCTTCTTTACATCCTCCTTTACTGGCAAGATTGGCTGTCAGGAATTCCAGGCTCCTAAGACCAGTGAGGACGTCTGCAGCAAGGAAGACTTGCCCCCAGTGAAGGAAGACAAGGTCCTTTAGAGAAATGATACACGAAGGTAAAACCTTCGTGTATCATTTCTCTAAAGACGAACCAGATGCACACACACAACAGGCGAATGGGTTTTTACTTAGAAAAGGTTGCCCAAAGAGCAAGTTCACTCCATCACTGCAGATATTCAGAAGTTCACTGAACTTGGTACTCAGCAAATTGCTCAAGCTGACCCAGCTCTGAGATGGGAGGTTGGAACACACGATCTCGAGAGGTCCCTTTTAACCTCAGCCATTCTATGATATTATGATTCTACTCAGGAAAGACTTAAGCATGACAAGTAACTCAATCAACTTGCCCAATCAACATGCTGTGAATTCATATGAGGAACCACAGCCTGGAGACTGGAGCAGAAACAAGGCAAGGACAAAACACCTGGAGTGCCTTTACCTGAAAGCATATATGCCAGTCTAGAAGCAGCGACAGAAAGTGCTTTTTGCCTTAGAAGGTATGTATTAGGGGGCAAAACAGTATGATAATGAAGGTAATTAATGCATTTCTATTTTGCTATCCTTTAATGCAGGACTAGGAAGAAGCTATTAGAATGAAAAGCAGGCTGTTGATGAAAAAAATTAAAACAAACACTGCTTAGTAATACCTACACACAATACATAGAACTGCATTCAAGATGCTGCTTCTAAAATAATTTTCCCAGTTCATCACTTTGAAATGATCACCGTTCCATCAGTGCTTCTGCATCCCACGCCTTGTATTTAAAAAGGGTAAAGACATCAAACCATGCTTAGATCCTACTTCTGGTGCTAAATATGAGTTGGCTCCCTTAGAAGAGTATCACAGTGGGTTTAGAAGAAGTGGTGCCTATTATACATTATTTGCTTACTTTATTAGCAGTTTTTATGTGGTGGACCTAGTGCAGGCAGGCCTGTCAGTGCCTCTGCACAATTCTCCTTTTAGACACCAGGAAGGGCTGCTGAGATGCAGACTCCTTGCATATACTTTGTTTCCTGTTTTTCAGATTTGTCTGTCCGCTCCTTTGAAAGAATCAACGTCAAACACTCTCTGATGCCTCTCTGGATGCCTCTGGATAAAATCCTGCTTTCCTTATGGGGAGCTGCAAAGAAGTCTTTAATGCTGGCAATTAGGGACTGAGGAAGGAACTCCCCAGATGAAACAACACTGCACAATTAATCTGTTTTACACAGGGAGCAGGAACAGTACCACACTATTCCAGTTCACTCCTCCTTGTCAGCTGCAGGATCAGAGCACCTGAATGTGCCCACAGCCTCTGCTCCAGGGAGGAGCAACAAAGAGCTGGGAGCCTGCGCTGACGAGCTCTGCACAAGCCCTCCTTGAGCACCCCTCTAGTCCATTGCCATGGGAACAGATAGATGCATTCCTGTTGCCAAGGAGACAGGCACTGCTTTTGGACACTGTGCCCAAAGCATTTCAGCATCTTTAAGATCATAAGGAGTTTTACACAGTCATAATCACCTCCCCCACTTGAGCACATCAATCATTCTCCCATTCTTATTTTCAGAATGTGTTTTAAGCGTTTTGCTATAATATGTCAGATTATCCCTAATACCTGGTTTTGATATCAACATCTAAAATGACATTGCCAACCTACAAACCTCTGTATGCCTGTCTTTTCTCCTGTTGTCCTGTTGCTCTTTCAATTCACTCTCACTGATCTAATGTGCAATGAACTGATTTCTTCCTTTCCACGGGCTTCCTGTGGTCTAGAGCTGCACTTCCAGAAGAGCTGGTTGGCAAAAGGCAGTGTCCATCTCTTGTCTGCCTTCGCCACTAGTTTTAACCAGAACATGTCTGTAAAATCAGCATGCTCTGTACACTGGATGCCTCAGGGCAGCAGCGCCGGCCGGCAGCACATGGCAGATTCCTGCTGTGTTCCCGAGCTGCTCCGTCGGTGCAGGAGCAGCTCCACACAGCCAGGGTCAGCACGGACACTGTCCTGGCAGATCCGTACTGCCCCTCTGCGGCCGCCTTGGCCAGTTCACCAGGGAGAGGTCCTGCAGCGTGGGACCTTAGTGCAGGTGGGATCTGCACTGAGCCATGCAGGAGCAACAGGGAAGTTCCCTGGGCTGCAGGATGCAGTCAGTGCCCACCGCACTGCTGGTGCTGCCCAATCCCGTTTCACATTCTCTCTCCTCCCTCAAGCAAGCCTTTTCCCCACCCTTCTGAAAAGACTGCACTGATACTTAAGATTTGCAATTTGGGGAGGGAGTGTCAACTGAAACAGGGGCCTGCTGCTCCATGTACCTGATGTGGGGAAGGAGAGACAGCTAGAGACTGGGCTCAAAGGATCAGTGGATAGCATGCCTCATAATGGGGAAGCCTGGAGGCTTGGCATTTCTGGCAGCAGAGGGACCCCTTCTCCACCCTTATACCTCCATTTACAGAGCGAATGCAGTGCAGTGCCCTAAGAGTGAAGGGGAACACGGTCCACTTACTAATCACAGAACAGAATTACAGAATCATTTAGGTTGGAAAAGACTTTCAAGATCATCATATCCAACATAAGTCCAGCACCGCCAAGTCCACCACTAAGCCGTGTCCCCAAGTGTCATGTCTACGTGTCTTTTAAATCCCTCCAGGAATGGTGACCCTACTACTTCCTTGAGAAGCCTGCGCCGGGGCTTCACAACCGTTTCAGTAAAGAAGTTTTTCCCAACAACTTAAAGCCATTTCCTCTTGTCCTGTCCCTGTTCCCTGGGAGCAGAGCCCGACCCCCCTCCCCAGCTGCCCCCTCCTGTCAGGGAGTTGTGCAGAGCCACAAGGTCCCCCCTGAGCCTCCTTTTCTCCAGACTGAGCCCCTTTCCCAGCTCCCTCAGCCGCTCCTGGGGCTCCAGCCCCTTCCCCAGCTCCGTTCCCTTCTCTGGACACTCTCCAGCCCCTCAATGTCCTTCTTGTCATGAGGGGCCCAGAACTACCCCCAGGACAGGACGTGGCTCGGCAATGCCAGCACAGGGACAGGCACTGGCACTGCCCCAGGGGCTGTGCCCACACCAGTGCTGGTACAAGTCAGGTGCCACTGGCCTCCTGCCCACCTGGGCACATCTGGGCTTATGTTCAGCTGAAAAAAAAAAAACCCCAACACCCACAGTATTTTGTGCTAGTTTTAAGCCTGTTGCCTCCTAATTTCATCACACGCCTGTATCTTCTACAAATCCTAAATCCATTTGTGCTTTGCCTTTCCTCAGTGGTGGCTGATGATCTCTAGCACTTTTACCTTCGTGCATCATTTCTCTAAAGAATTATCAGAGGCCTTCTCTGATGGACATCCCTCCACCTCTCACTATCCTTATCACTTTTTCTAGAATTCCTCTAGTTCTACTAGTCACGGCATCTTAAGGGATACAGAACTCCATCCTCTCTTCAGAGCATAGGAGGGCCGCCATGCATTTATACAATATTACAACAGTAACTTCAGCTTTGCTAATTCATTTCCTCTAATATCTAACATTGAATTTTCCATTTTAATCGCTACTGTTAAGCTCGTGTTTGCAGAGAACTCTCTATAAAGATGCCAAGATTTCTTTCCTGAGCTGAAAGAAATAATTTTAGCAACAATGTGGCTACATTGGCAGGTTTATTTTCTTTATACACTTTACATATAAATTCATCAGCCTGGAATTTATTCTGCCATATTATCATCCAGTTTTGAAACACTCTTCCCCAATCCTAAGAGACAGCTTTAGGTTCTACTGCACCAAATAATGTCACATTATCATCTAATTTTGTTGTTTCGTTATTTAGAACTTTGGAAATCATTCATCCTACACTGAGCACCAATGGGGAACCAAAAAGGCACAGAAACTCAGCATTTATTCGTCCTTCTACAGCCACCACCTTCAGCAACTTCAGGTCCCAAGGACTGCACTAATTCAGCTTAGACCTCTTGAAAGCTATGCCTGTAGTTTCCTAAAGGCTCATCGGTCAGTGGAAGTCTGCTCTTGGGCTTTGTCGCCATTATCCCTTGACTCACAGCCTTGTGTCTCTCTTTCTGTAGCACTTTCCCCATTTACTTATTATCCCCTTTGCATGGAGAACCTCCTTGACTGCCTGACATTAATGAAGAAGAGGCGTGCTCTTGCCTTGCATGTACCCTTACATTTCCTGGCAAAATTCACCGGGAAGTGCAAATTGCTGCCCCTGGGGAAGAACAGCCCCAGGCATTAGAATGTGCTGGGGGCCACTCAGCCGGAGAGCAGTTTGTCAGACAAAGACCCCGAGTGGAACACGAGGCAGCAGCGAGGGTGGGGCACCTGGGCTGCACTGGGCACAGTGACATCCAGGAGGGGATCCTTCCCCTCAGTGCAGCATGATGAGGCCGCAGCTGGAGTGCTGTGCCCAGTGCAAGAGAGACATGGACATACTGGGGAGTGCAGAGAAGAGCCATGAAGATGACAAAGGGACTGGAGCATCTCTCCTGTGGGGAAAGGCCAGGAGTGCTGGTACTGCTCAGTCTGGAGAAGAGAAGGCTCAGAGGGGAGCTCATTAATGTATATAAATACCTGATGGGAGCATGCAAAGAGGATGGATCCAGGCTCTTTTCAGTGGTGCCCAGTGACAGGACCTGATGCCAGGATCACAAACTGAAACACAAGAGGTTCCCTTGCCACATCAACAAATGGTATTTTACAGTGAGGGTGACAGATTGCCCAGACAGGTTGTGGAGTCTCCCACCTTGGAGATATTGAAAGACTGTCTGGACATGGTCCTGGGCAACCAGTTCTGCTTGATGACCTCCAGGGGCCCCTTCCAACCTCAACCATTGTATGAGTCACTGCTTTTTCTTACTGCTTAGGAGGAGTTTTCTTTATTGACTATTTCCCTTATCATCTTTTATATTCTTTAGAAACCTTGCTGAGAGCCATTTTCAAAACACTGAAGTGCAATATGCTGACAAACCCACTTTTATTTACATGACCCATCAAAGAATTCTAATCCTAATAAAACAGGGACACAATGGAGAATAGAATAGGAACATAACAGACCCATGGGTCACTGTTCGTCTCTACAGAAGACACGCTGACTCCTTACCTGCAATGGCACACTTACACACCTACTCTTCAAACAAAAAACAGGACTCCACTAATTACAACTTTGTGTGCAATTTACATTGTTAAAGATATTAACAGATGAGGATGGCTGCAACACTTGACAGAAGCATTCACTCAGAAAATAAAATCTGAAGGAGTAATGAAGAGCCTGACAGAAGACATTACAGAACACGGTATCAGTCAGTACTGGTTTTTTGTCACACTGCAGCCAGTGCCGGTCACATCCCTGAAAGCATACAGCAGAATTATAACCACACAGCTATAGAAAGACTAGGTACAAAATAATCCTCTTATGGAGAGGAACTGAAGCAGAGTGCCTGTATATATTGCAGAGGAGGGGGGAAATATACAGAATGAAAATTGTCACCGTGATGAAAGGAGCACATTGTCTTGTAACAGAAGAACTTGAGGACCACCAACAAAAATGGAAGACTAAGTTCAAAATGAATGAAATCTTTTTCATGCAAAATAGTCAGCCTGGGACACCAACTGACATAGGACTTGCCAAGAGACACTGAAGATGCGAAAAGCAGTAACTAGATAAGGAGCATCCAGTTTTCTTGGACTTGTAAACCACTTGGCAAAATCTGTATGTGTTAAATGTCCACAAGACACACACCACCATTTACTTCAGAGGATGGTGGAGACTAAAAGTACCAGACAGTCCACAGCAAAGTTGTGACAGCAGATGTTTCTCAGGTGCCCTGTCTCAGGGCACACTGCCTTGGTCCCTAGCTGGTCTGTGCATATCCCAGGGAGATCTAGAGATGCTGTTCTTAGCAGTCCACACTGGTTCACTTCCTTACTAAGATAGGTCTGGACTACCAAGCACAAAACTGGCACAACAATTACTTACAAACCACATACAGATACCGTTGGACTAAAGACTTGCATTCATACAAGAATGCTAAGTATTAAGAGAACAAGCAGAGGGGCTGGCATGGCCTTTAGAGCTTCAAATACTTCCTTGCCCCAAGTCAGCCTTGATCTGCCAAAACCCTTCTTAACGGGTATTTGTCCAAGTTCTTAAACCCTCCACTGACAGAAGGTCTACAAGCAGTATATCGCATTGAAATTTCCAATGGTTAACCAGCTTGTCTTTGTGGAAGGTATAAGGCTCACAGTAAGGACCAATGGAAATCAATTAGTGCTCAGTAAAATATGGATGTCACATGATCCAAAAGTTTCTTTTAGCCATAAGATCCATTAATGTGTAAACAACCATGATCAGTGCAGATCAACACCTGGCTTCATGGCTGGTGTTGATGCCAGGGCTTTGGCTTCTCCAGTCATGGGATGTTCTTTGATGAATACAGATCACTAAGGAGAGACAGGATTCCCCATCAGCCAGTTCCCTGAGGACCCTGGCATGTGTTTCATCAGGTCCCATGGACTTGTGTATGCCCATGTTCCTCAGATGGTCTAGGTCCTGATCTACTCCTACAGTGGGCAGGACTTCATTCCCCCTGTCCCTACCGTGAGATTCAGGGACTCCAGAGATTTGGGAAGAGCAATGACAAGTGAAAACTGAGCAGGAAAAAAGTTGTTGAGTACCTCAGCCTTCTCCATTTTGGTCATCAATAATTCTCCATCTCATTTATTGGGGGTTACAATTTCTTTTGCCATCCTTGTCTAACCAGCATACCTGTGGAAGGAAGCTCTTATTCTTCACATCCCTTGCTAAACTTAGTTCCAGCTGTGCCTTAGCTTTCCTGATCCCATCCCTACACTCCTAGGCAGTATCTTTATGTTCTTCCCAGGATGTGTGTTCCTGCTTCCACCGCCTCTGCATTTCCCTGCTGTGTTTCAGTTTGACCAGGAAGGAGGTCCTTACTCAGCCATGCTGGTTTCCTGCATTTCTCAGCTGAGTTTTTGAACATTGGAATCAATAGTTCTTGGGCTCTAAGTAAAATGTCTTTCAATAGATGCCAGCTCAATATCCAAATGGAAATCAGGACCCAGTGGTGTCTCTTGGGGCTCCATACTGGGACCAGTACCAGTTTACATCTCTATTAATGACACAGACAGAGGCACTGAGTGCACCCTCGGTGTGTGTGCAGGTGACACCAAGCCGAGGGCTGCAGGTGACAAGCTGGAGGGCAGGAATGGCATCCAGAGGGACCCTGACAGAGGAGTGGGCCCATGGGACCCTCATGAAGTGCAGCACGGCCAAGTGCAAGGTCCTGCACCTGGTTTGGGGCAATTGTCTCACCTATCCCAGTATAGACTTGGGGATGAGTTGACTGAGAGTAGCTTTGTGGAGAAGGACTTTGGGGGTGCTGGTGGATGAAAAATAGAACAGATCCTGGCCACGTGCGCTGCCAGCTCCGAAACAACCTGTGTCCTGGGCTGATCCCACAGCATGGACAGCATGTGAGGGGGGCGATTATTCCTGTTTGCTCTTGTCAGACCTCACCTTGCTCCACAGTACAAGACAAACATGGATCTGTTGGAGCAAGCCCAGAGGAGGCCACGAAGATGCTCTGAGGGCTGAAGCCCCTCTGCTCTGGAAATGGGCTGAGAGAGCCAAGGGTGTTCAATCTGGAGAAGAGAAGGCTTCAGGGAGATTTTCTTGAAGCCTTTCAATATTTAAAGGGGGCTTGTAAGAAAGACAGAGACTTTTTACCAAGGCCTGTAAGACAAAACAAGGGACAACACTTTTAAACTGCCATTTTAAAGAGGGCAGTTTTAGATTAGAAGGAAGGCATTTTAGTAAGGAAGACATTTTTTACAATGAGGGAGGTGAAACACTGGAACATGACTAGGTGATCTGTGAAAGATCCCTTCCAACCCATACCATTCTATCCCTCTGTGAACCACACTGAATGAGCTTTGTACTTTCTCCTGCAACTACGCAGATTGGCCCCTGTCCACACAGAGTGTGATCAGCCTGCCAGCCCATTCAGTTACTATGTGGTTATCCCCATGATCTCAAGGAACAAACAAGAATAAAAACCCTTAAGTAACCTTCCACTATGTCCTCTTTCTACCATGAAACTGGAAAGCATAAAAATCTGCAAGTAACATTTTAAAATAATTCCTCACTGGTCTCAAAGCTGCAAACACAGCTTTACATCTAGACACCACCTTTTAACTGTAAATTCTGCTGTTGCCATGAATCATAGATATTTTATCAGAGGAAAATGACTGGTTTAAATCTTTAAAAATAATAAATTTATAAGTTTTCAATATCATATTTTGTTGGGCCTTGCAATTTCACCAAGTGAAGTCAAATTTCTTTCAAATCATAGACTCATAAAATGTTAAGGGGTTGGAATGGACTTAAAGATCATCTAGTTCCATCCCCTCTGCCATGGGCAGGGACACCTCCCACTAGACCAGATCACTCAAGGCCTTATCCAACCCAGCTCTGAGCACTGTCAGGGTCGAGGCACCCACAACCTTCCCGGGCAACCTGGTCCAGTGTCTAACCACCTTCATAGTAAAAAAAGTCTTCCTGATATCTAACCTAAATTTCCCCCTCTTTCAATTCGTACCCGTTACTCCTTTTCCTGTTACTGCAGTTACTATCAAAGAATCCCTCTCCAGCTTCCCTTGTAGCCCCTTCAGACACTTCCACACAATCTTCTCTTCTCCAGATTGAACAGTCCCAACTTTCTCAGCCTGCCTCCATAGGGGAGGTGCTCATCAAAAGCACATTTACAAATCAAAGGCCACATGCTGAAAAGTTAAGTTTACATGATTTCCCACTTCAATGCAATAGCTGTGCCTGTAAATATAAAAATATATAACTGGTAAATTGTGTTTTCTTCCCTGCAGTTTAGGATCTTGAAAGGAGCTGAACTACCTTTAAACAAATAATTTGTTTACTTTATTCACAGGCAGAGAGTAAGTGTGCCAAATTTGGGGGTAAAGGGTACGATGTTGAATAGAATCTTACACTGACATTCTTGGAGCAGGCAAATTCTTCAGTCTAGCTAAGGCCTTCAATTAAGCCATGGTGCTAGTTCTGTTCAGAGAGAAATGCTTCTATCCCTTGCTTTGGGCACTGATCACAGACAGACACAGACACCATCTCTGTGCCAGTACAGAAAACAGAGAAGGCTACAGGACTGTTAGAGGCCAGAAAGGAAAGGGCAGGAAGTTTGTCTCTCAAACACTGGAACCTATGAATGCAGAGTTTTTTAAAAAATGGAAGGAAGACCAAAACAGCTTTCCATAAAATTCATGGGGTACTTGCGCAGCACGGAGCTTCCAGTGCTCTCAAATACATCCAGGTACAGAAATAACAGTATCATTGTCACTTCCGTGTTTACTCAGTGAATATTGGAAGCATTTGACAAGGGCATCTCAGGCTGTCAATTCACAAAAATCAAACACACCTCACTTGATGACCTCTGAGGAACGTTCCCTGAACAAGATCTATTAGCCAGTGTCTGCATTATGAAAGCACTATGGAGAACACAGCACAACAGTGTGAGCTAGATGGAAAGGCACATAAGTTTGTAGGTATCTGCTTGTTTCCGTGCACCCAGGACATTTCTATAAAAATGCAAAACCTGGATAACTCCCCTGGTATAACATCTGAACACTTAATACTTTACAGTTTAAATTAAGAACCTTGAATTAAAAACCATTCCTTCAGCTGCCATCTTTCCAGAAAAGATAAGCTCCTGGAATGCTGTTCAATTTAAGGAGAAACCACCTAATTCCAGGTGTTAGCCCAAGCACTCTGCTTGGAAACCACTGTAGCAACGCTGCACTGGACGAGGAGAGAGCGCCGAGTGATAAAGAGAACTGAAGGTTAACATTAGCATCTTCATCAAAAAACTGAAGGAGTTTTCATACATAAGCTCTTCCAATTCCAGTGAGAATTGTTATAACCTAGGCTATTTATTTCCAAAGCAAAATAGTATGCATTTCTTCTACCACACAATTTACACTACCAGTGGGGTGACCTGTGCAGGCTTTGAAAGGTGAGAAGTCACCAATCCAGGTGTGGCAAAAACAAAAGTCCCTTACAGGCATGCTGTGTACTGGCTGGGAAAACAGGTGGATATTCACAGTGGAAGCAACAAGAAGAATGTAACTAATGTTAGAAAATGAAGATCTGAATGGCAGATTTGAGCACCTTATCATGGAGATGACCAATGCCCATCCAGCAACAGCAGATACTGAAGAAGTCTTCCTAGCTGGGAAGAGCTAATTTAAACCTGCACTGAGAAGCATGGGAACCCCACAGATCAATAACCACCTGACAAGAACTAATTATACTTACCTGTGGCAAATGGAGTAATGAATTACCACAAAGAATACCTGCTACTACTACTACTCCTCCTCTTAGCAACTGCATCCTCCAGCGTCACTTCCTCTGAGCCAGTCCACTCTGCCAGATCAGCCTCTTCCTGCCAGCACTAGCACAAACTCTCACAGAAGTAATTGGCTATTCAAATGACCCGTTTAGGTCAGCAGCAGCAAGCTGGCATCTTAGGAGTTATTTCACAACATAGTGTTTCCCATATACCCAAAGGCAAACGTTTTCCATCCCCAATACAAAGCACAAAGACATCCTTCCTGACTAAAACAGGTCACCTTTCAAAGAGCTAAAACCTACCTGTACCAGACAAGGCAGCTGAACACCTGGAGTCACATCTGTGTAGACCAAGAAGAAGGAAGAAACTTATCCTGTGGATGGAGCAGGAGACCAGATATTATGTCATGATGAATTAGCAGGAGATACTCTCATTGACCTGAAGCAGGAACAGCTCTAAGACAGCAGGCAGAGGATGCATTTGGATCCAGCTCTGAAAAGAGAAAGTACATACTGGGTGAGAGGGAAGTAATGTACAATAAAAATAACATTTCCTAGAACTGCACCAGCCCACGTGATGCTTCATAAGCAGCACAACTTGGGGAAAAAAAGAGGGGGGAGAAGAGCAAGAAAGGGAAGATGAGACTGACATAGTGGTTTGGCACTTCTCTGGAGACTCTGCACACAGGTGCATGTCCAGGCTGCCAGGACAGCAGTTTTGCCCAGGCACTGGCCCATCCATGTGGGCTCTTCAATTTCCCCACAGGACCCAGCTTGTATTTGTGGAATCTAGAAAGAACATGAAGGTCACTGCTTGCCTATAACCTGTCAACATATTGAGCAGGCTCTGGTAAGAACCACAGGGTGGGTAGGATTACAGTGGAATTTGCCTGTCCCAAGAAGCAAGGGTATCTTCTCACACAGATGTTCTCAACCTTGGGAAGGCAGGCCAGTTTAGGAACATTAACCAAGTCAGCTTGCTTTCATCCTTAAAAAAATCAACTCCCTAAAGAACTCAAAATCAACTCCTACCAGAACACTCCAGCATTTTAGCAGGCACCGTTAGCTGCCCCAGTAGGATAGGGAGAGTGTGGCAGACTGGAATAACTAGTGATCCCACAGATTTAGGGCATAGTCAGGCAGCTTCAGTGTCTACATGCTATGATAGGTCCCAAAGAAGATGAATCAGGCTAAGAAGGAAAAGGGACCTGTTCCTTGGGAAGAGCTGAGCCAGCTGCACCTGCACATACAAAGCCTTGCTGCTCCTGACAGCTCTGTACTGTAGCTGATGAAGAAAAGCAGCATTACAGCAGAAGAGGTGTGAGCACCAGCACACACAGCATTCTCAAGCATAAGCTCACACCTAGACATGCAGATAGAAACAACTGTTCAAAGAATGGATAGGCAAGAAAGGGAAGTATGAGCATTGCAGTGCCAGCCTGGGCAGTACCAGGCTGCGTGAGTAGAGTGGGTAACTCCACCAGGGACAGGACCAAGGCTCTGGATCTAGTGGGGTCAGAAAAAGGGAAGAACAAAGGACAGAAAGAAGATCGTGGTGAATTCTGCTGAAACAGAGCTGTAGTCAAGGAAGGACAGAGCCCAGGCAAGCAGGGGCTGAGGCAAACACCGCAGTGGAGGCAGCGCAAATGAGAAGGGAGAGTGCATGAGGTACAGAAAGGAACATTACTGCAGCACTGAGGAAAAGGAGGAGAGCAAAGGCTGAGTGTCCTCACCCTGCCTTAGGGGCAAGGCCAAGCTGCAAGTTCCTCCTCACAGACAGGTCAGGGGATTCAGGGAGGGAAGACAGCTTGGCTTCACTGGTCGTGCCCCCATGGAAAACAGTAGATCGTTGATTGCTCCTGAGACACCACCAAGGAACTGGTTATTTTCAGAAGCTGCAGGACTTCCTTGGATGGGCAGTAAGATGAAGTCAGTCTCTCCAAGAAGGGCACTGCTGACAGTACCAGGCAAGGATAATGCACACTCTCCCAGATCATGCTAACTGGTGAATGACCTTGCTTGTTCCTCAGTCCCCCATTTCAATTCTACCTCAGTTTTTCCCAGCAGCAGCTTGCACACAGAGATCCTCCGCAGGCCATGGTGATGGGGTGATGGAGGAAACGGAGAAGAGTTCAGGCCGCAGGGAACAGGAGGGAGGGAAGAAGCAGCAATCTCCAGCAGCAGACTCCTGGTGCCAAAGTGAGATGGTTTACACATGCGGAAAGTCAGAAGATCTTTCAGAAGGCCACGCAGAGCATCAGTCTCCAACAGACACGGATCTGTTAGTCCCGAGAGAGTATCTGGGACCAGGTATCTCCCTCTAAAGACAGAACTGAGGGGCATCTTAGAGGCAGCGAGTCAAATACTCTCTCTCAAAAGCTGCCATCTCTCTGTGTGAAGGCTGGTTGTTCCTGGAGCACCAGAGACAGCAGTCAGTTAGATGCAGGGCAGCGCTGGGGCGTCTCCAGGAACAGGGTGTTAAGAAGAGGACCCTCCTCTCCGGAGAATGCACGGACCCTGTCAGGGCAGGATGGGCAATTCCAGACGAGTGATGGTGTCTCCCTCGGTAAAGTCAGTCCCTGCTAAAGGAGACTCTCCCGAGGGGGCCTGCAGCCCACATTCGGGAGAGGTAAATGAGCAGTGGGCTCCCCCTTTCTGCCTGCCTCTCCGAGCGAGCCGAGTTCCTGCAAGGCAGCAAAGCCGCCGGGGCTCGGCGGAGGACGCGGGGCCCGCGCTGGGACACCCGGCGGGGGCCAGGCGGGCGCCGCACCGCGTAAAGCCGAGTCCGCGGGGAAGATCAGAGAGCGCGGCGCGGCAGCCGCCAGGGTGCTCCAGCCGCGGCTCCGCGGGGGAGCGGCGGCGGCGGCTGAGGAGGGAGGCACCGCCGAGCGGTACCGGCGGCACGGGGTCCGCCCGGACTCCACCAATCTCCCGGGCGGGCGAGCCCTGCGGGCAGCGCCCGGGCGGGAGCAGCAGCGGTGTTGCCCGGGGTCCGTACCCGGCCCAGGGGTACCGCCGGCGTGGGCGTCTCGCAGATGGCCGGGGCGGGGGGGCTGCGCGGCGCTCACCG
>VZTI01002276.1:206816-218258 GCA_013397865.1 Struthidea cinerea | reverse complement strand
GACCCGCCGCCGCAGCCTCCGCGCGCTCCACAGCGCCGCCCGCCGTCCCCGCTCCGCATCACCCCCCCGGGTCGCCGGGCCCGACGCAGAGCCCCCGCCCAGCCCGGTGCCAACCCGGCCCGCGCTGCGCGTACCTGGCTGGGGCCGAGCACCGCCCGCTCGCAGCAGGGTCGGGAGCGCTTCCGACCAGTACCGAGCGGGGCTCGCACCGATGGAGCCGGGGTTCACCGGGAGGCAATGAGAATTCCAGTGGCGATAGGTACGGTACTAACAGGATGAGAGAGCAAACAGGCCAGGGGAGCTCTGAGGCACGTCCAATCCTTCAAATTCAGATCCAGCCCAGAGCTGCGCTCCACTGCCCGCACGCTTTTCCTTGTGTTAAGGAGCTGGTGACTCCCGGAAGGGTGAGGATGAGGGTACTGGGCCTGGCGGCCTACGGGTCTTTGGTGCGGTGTGAGTTCTAACAGGAAAAGGAAAATTGCTTCTTAAACAGCCAGTGGGAGATCTCTGTGATGTGTACTTGGACAGAGTAATTAGAAGGAACCTTCAGTGTGACTTGCCAAAGCCCTGCAGTCCACGGGGACGAGGAGGGAAGTTCGGACAGAATGAGCACTGACAGTGAATACTTTGGGGTGATGCTCCAAGCAGCTGCGAGGAAGCAGTGAAAGGACGGAGCTCCATCTGCAAGGGGCCAAGCAAACCTGCCAGCTTCATGGGCTCAAAAACAGTGTATGTCTAAAAGATGAAGTAAAATATTGTACAGATGATGAGGTGGATTTAAGTCTCACTGGGTGTTTTTAAAGAGGGACTGTACACATGCTTTTGGCTTTTTCACTGCATTTTTTGTGTCACGTTTTCAAGCTTTTCCCTACAGTTATTTGTACCAGCAAAATACTGTTGCAAATGGAAAACGAGTTTGTGTGGTACCTGTCACCAGAAAATTGCCCCCTTTGAGAATCCATGAGCAATGGTTCAGCATGCATGCTGAGAAGATAAGGTAAGTGCTTAGTACATCCAGGAAAGAGTTTGGAATGGGAATAGGAGAGGGTGACTGCCTTGGCTGAAGTACAGGTCTAGGGAGTGGTGAGCCCTTGGGACAGTGGGGCATGAAAGCATCTGGTATAGTGGTTCAGGCCACAACTCCTGGCTTGAGACCAAGCTGGCAGCCTGCACCTGCACATGCTCTGCAGTGCTGTACGGAATATTTCACAATGGATGCATGACAAGGCAATGCTCAAAAGCCAAATAGAAGACAGCAAGCTCCTATGAGAAGAACTCTTTGTGCTGGAGTTAAGAATGGAGGAGTCTGCTGAGCAAGAATACCTTGCTGTAGCTGAGGAAATGTGTGCCTGTTACTGAGAGCATCCTGTCCTCTATCTGCTCATCTCATCTGACCAACAGCAACTCCAGAACTTCTGTAGAACAGCTTAGACCATCTGCAAGTGCCTGGGTCGCACTCTCCAGTGTGCTGGGAATTGGCCTTGTAGCACTTTGGGGTGAAGAAGCTTGTGAGCTGTGACTGAGTGGAGGACCTGCCCAGACAGACCTGAACTGCTGGTCAGGTACGCCCCAGGGAGGAGGGGGGAGACCACCCTGGGCAGATCCCACGAGGCAGATTGGCTACTCATCCAGGTCGCATGGCAGAGGCACATCATTTATATTCCAGTCTTGGAGAAGACTGATGGACACCATGATCAGACACAATATCCGAGTTCAAAATGTCTGGGTTTGGGGTTTTTTTAAGTATACTTGTTAATTTGGGATAGAGTAGCAGCTTTGTCACAGATGAAAAGGTGGAGAGTCTATTTTCACCTGTTACTTGAAGTTAAAAATGCAGCTGGGACAGAAGCTTCTTGTGTTTGTAACATATACCATACATCCTTCTCTAGGATTAACAGATTATTCCAACAGGATATGTCAGCCAGTCTAAAACATGCAATGGAGGAAATTACCTTCACAACTGAAGACAAGGAAGAAAAATATCCATTGCTGTGGACCCCAAAGAAAGTGAAGTATACACAAAAGTAAACATACCTGGAGCATGTTGGGGTAAGCAGAAACATCACATAAGGGTGTGCATTTCTTCAGGGCTCCAAGGTCAAACATGACAATCATGGTAATTTGTCTTCCTGGCCAGTTCATGACCCCATTGCAGTACACAAACTCAGTATCCTGATCCTCACATAGTTCATAATTTCTGGCTGAACTAAAGCGCATCCTTGAAAAAGATCTAGTATTTTTTAGCACAAGACACAAAAATGGTGGCACAGAGTCAAATCATAAGCATACCTGATTCATTTGCCCTCTCCCTGACAGTGGCCAACACTGTCTGCCTAGAAAAAAAATCATAAAAATAGGGTAGACGAAGAGTGCTCCCTCTCTGGCAGCTCTCCTAGGTCTTAGAGATTTGTAATTCAGAGACCTGCTGTGCCAGAGGTTTTGGCTTTAACAGCCTTTGATAGATTTCTCTTTTGCAATTTTCATCCACCATATGGTGACAGTCAAGAAATTTAAGGCCATGAAGGACTTAGTCTACCCCCTTACATTTGACAAGTAATTTCATACTTGCCTCCAATGATCTCTGTTACATAAACCAATTCAATTGCAGCACACCGGAGAAGTTACCACTGTAATTTCTCTAGCTACTCACTTTCAGCACTGAAAGCATGTGCCTGTTTTCCTTTGGAATTAATCTGTTGCAGTTTAAAGCTGTTTGTTTTGGTGTAGCTGTTGTGGCTTACCCCTGAACAACTAAAAACTGCTTTAGTATCCAGTGTTTCCACCTAGTACATGTACTCACACACCCTAATCAGATCACTCACAACCTTCTAAGAGTTCATAGAATCACAGAAAAGTTTGGGTTGGGAAGGACTTTTAAAGGCCATCTAGTGTCACGCCGCCATGGACAGGGACATCTCCCACCCATAATAAGGTCAATAAGGTCACTCCAAGTCCCATTCAACCTGGCCTTGGAGACTTCCATGGATGAGGTTCTTTGGGCAACCTGTGCCAGTGCTTTACCAGCCTCGTTTTAAAAATGGTCTCTCTTGCATCTAGTCTGCATCTACCCTCTTTTAGTTTAAAACCATTAAATCCAGTTTAAAGCCATTACCCCTTGTCTTACAACTGCAAGAGTTCTGCATCTCACATTGTAAAATACTTCTTACAATCTTCAGGTAAGTTTTGTGAACCTCAAATGTTCTTTTTATTTTCTGTTCCCTAGAAGCCTTAAAAATAGGCTGTGTGCTATGCCACCAGGGCCCTTCTTGCTGTCTCACATCAGCAGCGTCTGTTTCCCCCAGATCTTCTACCTGTACAGATCTGTTATATCATGTCTTAAACCTATACTTTACAAGGCGGGGACAGCGCCTGGATTTTAATGTCTAAAATAGTGGGTCCAAGAAAAATGAAGCTGCTTGCACTTTAATACAGTCAATTTCTTTACAGACTTACCTTTTTTTAACACGCAGTCCTCTCTGGAGGAGTGACACACCATCTTCCCCAAGCACGTAAGTTTGCATTTGACTGTTCTAAGACAAAAATCTATGTGAAGAGCCTTGCTCTGCTACACACTCTTCTCCACCATTACCTTACCTTCATGACTTTTTTTTTTGCATTTTTTAACATAATCTGCCAATTTTATTTGTACAGATCTTATATTTGCTTCCAAATAATCAACTAAGTGTCAAACAACACTGGCTGGAAAACTGTTCCTCAGATAAAAACCAGAATCCCCAGCTTATGGATTGGGCAGTTTGCTAGCAGTATTTTCTGCCTTTCCTTTCCCACAGAACTGGATTTTGAAAAATAGAAGAATCAGCTTCCCTCAGCTTTCTCCCAAGATACAAGATACTCTTAAGAATTTTAAGGTCTGTGTAGTTTTGCGTCATCATCTGACATGCCCTGACACAGGCAGGGATGTGCCAACAACAAGTTGGCAACAGCATTCCTGGCTTTTGGGTTACATCCATCAAAGCTCACTATCCTGTTTCCCATGATTCTCTTCCTTCTCTAATGAGGACTCACTAATGATTCTTGCTTGCCCTATGTCATTTCAAACCCTTTCCTTTAGCAGCTTGTTTTACATCCCAGACATCCCCACCTGTCACATCCCCTACAGCTCTCAGTCACAGCAACCCCTGCCAGCCAGTTCCTGCATCTCTCCCAGGTTAATGCTCGGCTTGGTGGCATGACACCCACTGTGTCCCTGTGCAGCAGATCTGCTGCTTGCTTAGTTTCTTACAGGACCCAGTGTCCACTGCCAGTGCTTCCAGATGTGTTATGTAGAACAGTGATCCAAGGAATTCTCCTTGGATATTACACCATAATGAAACCTGCAATTACAAGCTCTGCATCCTCTCTGACTCCAGGATATTATCTTTCATGCACCAGAATCTCTTTTGCCTTCAAGATGAGCACACCATCCCCAAGGCAAGCATCGGGGTTTTCGCTCTGTCCCTCTCTGCCATGGCACGTGATCCCACCTGGCAGTCGCTACATCCCAAGGAGACGTCAACCCAAGCACACACAGGCCTGTGCTACTCACAGGGTAACAGTCAGGCCTGGGTTTGCTGCACAAATCCCTTGCCCGCCAGACAGTCTCAGCCAGCTCATCATACAGAAATGCCTGTGGGCAGCTCTAGGTCATGCCCAGCCATTCTGCCACTCATGTGGCCTGGCCTTTGTCTAACAGTGAGGCAAGAAATTCTCATGCAAACATCCTTTCTGTCTGACAGCAGCAATTACGAACAGAATTGTTTTCTTGTGCTCTTATAATGGCTCTAATGGCAAAAAAGGGAGAACCAGCACTGTAGGTGGGGTCTGCAGGGCGTGCTGGGTGGGGATCAGAGGCCCACTTGGAGTTCCCCACATCTAAAGGATATGAGATGATGCACACTATTCTATCATGTTAGCTCTAACACATCATCTCTTAAATAGCACCCTACACAGTCTGAGTCTCTTTCCTACTTGGATCATAATGGATCAGGACCTCCCCATGCAGAACAACCATCATAATAATAAAAGGTTTCCCAGGTAGCTGCCCTTGTCCTTGTTCTGCGAACATGAGCTTAGCAACAAACACGCATCCCCGTAAGGCACTGCAGAGATCTGTCTTCTTCCCATGTAAATGAGGCATGCCTTGTTAAATAAGCAAATCTGAGATTTCTATCCAATTTGAACCAATGTTCCTGACTCTGAATACTTCTTTTACGCTTTTCTAATTTTTCAGCATCTCTTTTGATGCCAACACCAGACCTTCACCTCACTCACCTCATGAGATGAGTGTAGCAAATACAAGCTCTCTCCTTCAGCAGTGACCCTGCAGTGATGAACAGGGTCAGTCACACTTGCCAGCTTATCACATAAACTCACAAGTTCACTTTAGGGTTTTGGGCTTTGATTTCTGGGATGTTGGCGAGAAAGATGATGCTGGAAAGCTGAAAGAGTAAAAGGATTAGTGGGGTCCTGATGGATACCAAGCTAAACATAAGCCAGCAGCATTCCCTCGGAGCAAAGGTGGCCAACAGCACCCTGGGCTGCAGCAACAGGACTGTGGCCAGCAGGTCGAGGACAATGACCTGTCCCCTCAGCACACGTGAGACATGCCAGGAGTGCTGTGTGCAGCCTGGGCCTCCCAGTACAAGACAGACATGGACATACTGGAGTTAGTCCAGCAAAGGGATGTGGAAATGTTAAGTAATGGGAGTGCTTGTCCTAACAGGCTGCAAGAGCTGGGACTGTTTCATCTGCAGAACAGGCTCAGGGCAGTCTCATCCGTGTGTGTGTCAGTAACGGGAGAGTGTAAGGAAGACACAAACAGCTGCTGCTCAGTAGTGTCCAGTGATGCCGAGAGGAGCAATGGGCACAAAATGAAATGCAAGAAATTTCATTTAAACGGGAGAAAAAAGTGTTCAACTCTAAAAGTTACTATCCACCGGAACATACGGCTGGGAGGGACTATGGAGTCTCCATCCCCAAGACACATAAACTGGAACCACTCTGCAGCTCTGGAAGAGCCAAAACCAGCAAAGTGAAAGTGGTTGAATAGCTTTGTCCAGCTAAACCAGCCCAGCTGTGTTTATGCCTCTTGAAAAAGTGAAATGCATAAACACAGAGGAGGGTGCAGCAACAGCCCTGAGAGTAGCACAGTCAAGGTAACTTTGTCCAAGTACACAGCTCATACTCACTCTCTCCCTGCACTGCTCAGCAGAATTACATAGCTTTAAGTAAGGTCAACTCTACAGCTTGTTTGCCTCCCTCATCTAGAGGCTGCAAAGTTTACAAGTGACCACATTACTCTGCCTGGAAAGAAAATTAAATTTATTAAAAGAAAACAAACCAAAAACAAACCAAACCCCCTCCCACTGAAACAGCCTCACTCCATAGCCCAAGTGCCTCAGAGTGGGTCTGGGAAAGTCTTCCTCCTCCCTTGACCTCACATACCCTTCACCCATGGCAAGGCTGGGAAGGGGATGGAAAGTGCCAAGTGTTAAGGTGCCGAGAAGCTCTTGATGTTTCTCATCTCTCAAGTGCTGTTGGCCTGTTCCTGCTCAAAGAGGGCCATGGCTAAATGTGAGCGGGACGCAAGTCCTTCCAAGTTACTGAGCACACAGCGGTGGTACAGCTCCTCACTGAGCCGGGGATTGCAGCTTCTCAGTGTGTATTTCTGCACTAGCCCTGGCTCCACAGCCCTGAACAAGTGCAGGCCAGAATAGTGGAGGAAGACATCAAATACCTCCATGCTCTCCAGCACCTCATCTCGGTCCAGGATATCAGCTGCAAGCTTGGTACGTGCTGTCATATAGTCAGAATTATAAAAGCAGGCCTCAGCAAAGGAATGTCTGTCAAAATGCCCATCTCTCAGGAAGTCAGTGTTGGAGGATGCTGTCTGCTCACCACGGTACACCAGTGCAGGGTTGAACTCCTGGAAATGCACAGGGAAAAAGACCTGCCAATTGCTGATGGTATTCATGCGGCAGCGGTTCAGAAACTCCATGTTGATTTCTGTCCAGACGCTGGCCAAGAAGAACAGTGTATCCACGGGGTGCTTCTTTGAGACTATATCCATGAGCTTCACTTGCGATGGCACCTCCGTTTTAACACTAATCCACGGGATTTTAACTTCTGCATAGCGTTTCTCTAGCTCTCCTACCATGGCTTTGACTCCAGCAAAAACATCCACCTGACCAACTCTCTGGGCATCGTAGGGATGGTAGATAAAAAGCAAAGTCAGCAGGGCATTATCATGTGTGTCCAGTGTGTTCATAGCAAACATATCCAGGAAGTTTGCTACAAAATCCAGGTCCTGCACTGTCAAGGGAAGCACCAGTTGCACCCGTGTGGCCTCTGTCACATATGGCATGGGAATAATTTCCACCTTACTTAAGGGTCGCACCAGGCTCACTCGCTTGGCCAGAACATGACTGTGACCCTTCTGGGTGGCGGCCTCCAGGAGAAGGTCCAGTGTGTATTCCATGCCCCGTGTGGGGTCAAAGCGCCGGTAGCCGTTCAGCAGCTGCCGCTTGCTGAAGCGGAGCAGGGGCTGATAGCGATGGTTCAGCTGCTCGACTGCAGACTCAATGATTTCGCTGACATCTGCCTTACTGGCTCCAGAGAGTTCACACTTTGGGGAGCCATCGGGACAGGAGAAGAGGTGCTGTTCCGTGAAGTAGTCCCAGCTGATCACCTCAAAACGGGACTTTGGAAGGAATGGGGCGTTAATGCCCACAGGCCAGGTCACACCTGCCTCACCTGCAGGCGTCAGTGCTGTCAGGTTCCTGATCTGCATCTGTGCAAACAGAGAGCACAAACTGATCCCCACATGTTCTCAAAGAGGTCCAGGCCAGCTCCTCCCCAGGCCCACCTCACCACCTACAACTGTACATGGATAGTGTCACACCAGTAGTTTTGGGTAACGTGGTGTCAGAAGCGCTGTTTCTGAGACAAGGGACTGTAGCCTGTATCTGACTAACAGTTGCCCGCAAACAGAAGCAATGATCTTCCTCCAGTGTGCTGAAAATGAAGGCAATCTGTTCGGTCAAGGAGTTTTTGCAGATATCCCTCACCACATACCTGGAGGTCCTGGATCTCCTGATAGACTCTGTCCAGCTGGATCCTGCTGAACTGCTTGTGCAGCCGGTACATCAGGGTCACGTCAGAAACAGGGTGCACCGCAAGAGCTGCTTGAAACTCATCTTCTTCCTCTTTCTCCGGTTCAGTATTCTTGGCCAGTTCATAAGTGTGATAATGCTGGCCCTGAAGCAGACAAAAGCCAAAAAGACTGGCATGGAACTCGAGTTCACAGAGCAGCTTTTCCTCACCCTAGACACACATCTGCCCCTCTTTCCATACTGACTGTAGTACCCAGAAAAAAAAGGGGTAAGTTGTCCCTCCCACCCTGCACTGCATTCCCACTTGTTTCTCGGTACCAACATACCCTTTATCCTGCCTTCAAAAACCTGTGAATCAGCCCTGCTAGTAGGCTGAAAATTAAATCCTGTTTGTGCTCTCTCCCTCAACATCCCAGCTATGATTCTGGGCCCCCCGCAATGCTGCCATAGCACACAGCCCTTCCTTCCTCTGCAACTCACAGCAGCAGCTCGTGTGAGTTGGCTCACTTGGCTATGCAGCAGAGAACGATTAGATTTTGGGCTCTGTCAGGCTCAGCTAACACAAAACCTGAGCAGGGAGGTAATACCTGGAGCTGGGAAACACAAGTGATGCCAAGGAAATCAATGATGCAACGACCCAGCCACTCATCTGGGCGCACACTGAGGATCTCATTGCGACAGCTGTCCAGGTGTGGATGGAGCTTAAGCAACAGGCTACGGGACAGCAGGTAGCCAAAGCCCCCGTGGCAGTAACGGGCCTGCTCATCTCCCCCGATGAACTCCTCTGCTCGCCCCAGGTACACATCTTGGTTAATACTCAGGTGTGTCACCAGAGCCTTGACCTGTTCGGCTTGGGCATAGGTGTCATCCTGCATGATGTAGAACCAGTCATAGTCAGAACCAAAATGCTGATGGATATAGTTCATGGTCTCATACATGAGCCAAATGGGCCTCTCATCGCCGTGGGCCACCAGCACCATGCCATGGGGCACCTTGGCACTGCGCAGCCCGGTGAAGTACAGCAGGCGTGGGAAGTGGTGGGCCACTGTCTTGTTCACTGCCACTGCCAATGTGTTCAGTGTGGCCTTGGAGGTCAGCACAGCCACAAATAGTCTCTCATGGAATCCCAGTTCTGTCTGGATGTAGCGAGTTCTGTAAAGGAAGTACATACCTACATGACAAACAGCTGGAGGAGAAAAAAAATCAAAGAATTATGGTAACTTGGGATAAGTCTTTAACTGCTGGAATCTACCCAGGGTGAAAAAGTCAAGCCTAGTCATAGAGCTTTAAGAGAAGACTCACTAGGGAAAAACCCATTTTGTAAAAACACTTGCTTCCTTCAAGGCAGCTACAATCTCACATTATCTATCTGAGCTAGAAAACTGTACCAGTGCAATTAAAATACCCCAGAGCTAACCACCTGGAGCTTAGTACATGGTGCAGCTTAGCAGGTATGCACAATAAAAACATAGGAATGATTGTTGAGGAGTCTCTAATGCTGGTGGCTGGTGTGCTGGGGTGCACCAGCTGCACATGGCACCCTGGGTGCTGGGAGATCACTGAATCCCCAGGCCATGAGCCAGCAATGGGTGGTGGTCTTTGGCCTCACAAACGGCACAAAGCCCTGCAGGACCCAGTGAACAATGAGAAGACTCCAGACCAAAAACCACCACTGGACCAAGAGGCACATGAGGAAGAATATGAAGAGAGTACACAGAGACTGTGAGGGTACAAACGTCCCGGGGGTCCCTTTGTTCAGGGTCCCTCTGCAGAGGTACCATCATGAGCTGTTATGATGCTGCTGCACCACAAGTGAAATACTTAAAGAAACCAAAGGGACTCTGCTACAGGAAACCGGGGGCCAAGGAAACTGACAGTATGAGTGTGGTTGGAAGGTGGTGAGCAAGGCACCTGTTGGGTCACCAGAGCTGTAGCTGCAAAGGAGCCTCGGTCCCAGCAGTGACAGCCTAGGGCAGTTCCAGTGCAATGCGCAGAGTGGCTCCTGGATGGTCAGGCAGGAAAATTTCCTTAACACAAACACTACTATTAATTGATCAAAATTCTTCTACTGAGCAGACCAGTTAAAACAAGTTTTGAAGAATAATTTAACATGTTCTATTAAACATGAGTAACAAAAGAATCACAAAGTCCCTGAATGTTTTGAGCCAGAAGGGACCTTTAATATCATCTAGTTCCAACATCTTGCCACAAGCAGAGACATCTTCCACTATCCCAGGTTGCTCCAAGCCCCGTCCATCCTGGCCTTGGACACTGCCAGGAATGGGGCAGCCACAGCTTCTGTGGGTAACCTGTGCCAGTGCCTTGCCATCCTCACAGGAAAGAATTTCTTCCTAATATCTAATTTAAACCTACACCCTTTCAGCTTGAACTCATTCCCCCTTGTCCCGTCACTCCATATCCTTGTTGAATGGTCTCCCTCCACCTTTCTTGGCTGCTCCCTTTCCGGTACTGTAAGGCTGCAACTAGATCACTGTGAGGCTTTTCTCCAGACTGAGCAATTCACGTTCTCTCAGCCTTTCCTCCATTCTTCTAATTATCCTAGTGTTCTCCTCTGGATTCGCTCCAACAAGCTGATGTCCTTGCTGGATGCAGCATTGCAGGTGGGGTCTCACCCGAGCAGGGCAGAGACTCACTATCCCTATATTGAGGAGAAATATTCTCACTCTTCTTGGGCAATTTTGCTGCCTTTTTTCCCTCAGGTTAATTTCCTGAACACATCTCTTGCACCCTTTAAGGTAACAATCTTGGCCGTTGCCTTGGTGCACCACGCTCTTACTACACAAGTTATTTCAAACAGCAAATTCCACCTTGAACCTGTTCACTCACACAAAAATTTAGAACTTCACACGAGAATACTTTGCTTGAAGGAAATCCAGGCCAGAAAAAGCGTAACTTACCTGAGCACTTTTTTGTAAGGCTTGTTGGGGTCTCTGTAATACGGCACAATCCGGGGCCTGAAGTCCTCGTGGCCCGGGCCCGGCCTCCCCTCCGCTGCCTCGGGCGGAGCCCCACGGGCGGGCGGCGCGGGGGGGCCCGGTGCCAGACAGCGTTCCTCAGCCGCGCTGTGGCTCCAGGAGGCGCGCAGGAGGCTCAGGCTGCAGCCCAGGGACAGCCCGAGCAGGAGAGGCAGCGCGGGCCGCAGCGCGCTCAGGAACGCGCCCAGGCGCATCGCGGCAGCTACGGCCAGGCCGAGCTCACGGGGCGGCCGCAGGACATGGCGGGCGCGGGGCGCTCGGGCGGCAGCGGCCCTACGGGACGGCGGCCCCGGGACTCCGTTACCCGCAGGCCGGTGACAGGACAGAGGGCGGGC
>VZTI01002276.1:169225-205109 GCA_013397865.1 Struthidea cinerea | reverse complement strand
GGGTATCGGGAAAGGCTCCGCTTCCCCGGAGGGCGGGCGGGCACCGAGCAGGCTCCTCCGGGAATGGGCACGGCCCCCGCCCTGCCAGAGCTCGGGGAGCGTCTGGACAGCGCTCTCAGGCACAGGGTGGGATTGTTCCGGTGTTCTGTGCAGGGCCGGGACTTGGATTCGATGATCCTTGTGGGTCCCTTCCGGCTCAGGAGATCATATAGTTCTATATGGGTCGATACCGGCATATTTCTTACTGAGCTATTTACACACCAGGGATAAAACTTCCTTGCCCATTTTTGCTCACCTGTTTCGTTCCTTGTTGTCACTGCTCTGTGGCACTGCCCGAAGGGATCCTGTATCAGTGCCAGTGACGTTTTTTGCTCCTTGGCTAAGGCACATTTGCCATGGTGTTAATAGTGATTTTGCTGAGTGAATGATTTTGCTAGGAGTGCTGGATGCTGACAACCGGGGTGTCATTCCGCGCTGGCACAATCTGAAATCAGATCTGCCTGCCAAGATCACCAGTGCCATTGGCTGCTTCAAAGGGCAGCATCTCTTACCGAGGAGTGAAGTCAGCTTGTGTGCAGAAGGTCAGCGTGACAGGAGGGACGGTGGTGAGGCTCTGGCGCAGGTGGCCCCGATAAGCTGTGGCTGCCCCATTCCTAGAAGTGTCCAAGGTCAGGTTGGACAGGGCTTGGAGCAACTTGGTCTAGTGGAAGGTGTCCCTGACCATGGCAGCAGGTTTGGAATTAGATGCTCTGGAAGATGTAACCCAAACCATTCCAGGATTCTGTGATTCTATTACTTGCTTGTACTGTAGGAGAAAGGGAAGAGGGGAACTTGCAGATGGACACAGTAGCTTCTCAGAAAATTAGTAGGGACTGTTCCAATGCTGCTGCTGCTGCTTCTCTATTCTCAGCTTTCCCTTCGTTTATTTTCTAGTAAATTAATTTTCTGGCCAAGCCTTTTCTTAAGCTTGCAGGCAATACTTCGTACATTCTATTCCTAGTCTAGTCCTTCCTGCAGGGGGGGGCTAGTCCCATCACATTCAGAAAACCGGCTCGCTGTTCTGGCTGCTCACTTAGTTCTGATGGTCCTGTTTTATTTAGATGACGTTTAGATATTTAGCTGGTGGAAGTTCCTACTAGACCGTGTATATCCGCCTGCTAAGCTGAGTGTCATTGCATCTGGGTCTCCTCAGCTCTTCTGTAGAAATGGGAGTTGTTTTTGTGGTCCTGGGCCTTTTGGTACAGAGGCTTATGGCTTCCGTCGTGTTTGTAAATCAGTAACATTTCTGGTCTTCTCTACATATAGAGGTGGATGCTCTTACAAAGGAGCTGGAGGACTTTGAGTTAAAGAAAGCTGCTGCCCGAGCCGTGACAGGAGTGCTAGCCTCCCACCCCAACAGCACTGACGTGCATATCATCAACCTCTCACTGACCTTTCATGGCCAGGAGCTGCTGAGTGACACCAAACTGGAGCTGAACTCTGGGAGACGCTATGGCCTGATTGGACTCAATGGGATTGGTAAGCTGCGGGGGAAGTGACATGGCTCCCTGGAGCTCAGTAAAGGTGTCATGCTGCTGAGAAGGTGGACAGGTGCACACGGGAAGTGCTGGAAACCAGAAAGAGGGCTGTTGGATAGACATGGTTGGGACACAGCAGTTTCTGTTCTCCCATATCTCCACCCAGGAAGGGGGATTACTAGGATTGCTGATAGAAGCCTGAGATTGCATTCTAGATTTGGACTTTTCTTTTGATATTGTGTCTATGGAGAGTTGGGTGAGATGTCTGGGATCTGTTAATCTGCCTGATTCCTGTTTGCCCGATTTGCTTAGTAATGCCAGTAAACCCAGTGCTGATGGTGTTGGCCCAAGAACTTGTACTGTATGGAGGAGTAGAAAGTGTATGGTTTGGCCTGACTGGGAAAACAGCTGTACAGTCCTTGGAGAAAGTGACGCTACATTGAGAGATGCAGAATATGGGTGCGATTGGAGGGGTGCTAGTAAGAGTGACCATCTAGTTTAACTTTCAGGAAAACCCAGATTGTTTAGGGATGAGTGCATTATTTTCCTCTATGTTAGAAGTCTTTGGAATCTGGGATCCTGATACCAGCTGTCAGACCTGGTTAGGCAGCAGAAAGTACAACAGAGACAAAGTTCCCCAAATCTGGGCAAGGGCTGAAGTGCAGTGCTTTCCAAAAAGCTTCTTCATGTCTCAGTCCTGTCCTTGGGGTGGTGAGCCTTAGCTAGGAGAGCGGCCTGTCATAGTGAGGCAGTGGGCTCTCCAGTTCTTCTGGCCTCTTGGGAAAAAAATTCTTCAGGATTTTCTGAGGTTGGAAAGGGAAAGAATCACAGTGGGATCTGAGTGTATCTCATTGGTTTCACTGTGATGTTATATCTCACTGAATCCAGCAATTAATTGTGATTATCTGCACACAGGGAAATCCATGCTTTTGTCAGCTATTGGGAAGCGAGAAGTGCCCATCCCAGAGCACATTGACATCTATCACCTGACCCGAGAGATGCCTCCCAGTGACAAGACCCCTCTGCAGTGTGTGATGGAGGTGGATACAGAGAGGGCCATGCTGGAGAGAGAGGCAGAACGTTTAGCTCATGAAGACGGTAAAGCTTCTCGGAGTCCCAAGGGACATTTCCTCCATTTCCTTCCCTACCAAAGACAATTTGGGTTCCTTGGTGAAGTTTTCACGTGTTGTGGTACCTGTTTCCCCCAGCTGCCCTATACTAATGGGCACGGATGACACTTCTTTGGATGAATTATTCCATGCAGCATCTTAAGAAGTGTCTCAGGCTTGGATATGGAGGGGGCTTAAATAGGGGTAAAGCAGAGGGACTGTGAGGTTTCCCAGCTGTGCAGCAGTGCAGCTGAGAGCCCTTTATAGGGGCTGACAGGCAAGCTCTCTTTCAGCGGAATGTGAGAAACTCTTGGAGTTATATGAACGTCTGGAGGAGCTGGATGCTGATAAGGCGGAAGCACGGGCCTCACGTATCCTTCACGGCTTGGGGTTCACGCCAGCCATGCAGAGGAAGAAGCTGAAGGACTTCAGTGGTGGCTGGCGAATGAGGGTGGCTCTTGCCAGGTGAGTGGAATAGTGCCTCCTGCCTCCTGTGAGAATGCCTGCCTGCTCCTGACTCTGGAGAGCCACAGACACAGTTCTAAGAACTCAGAGCAGAGCTGAGAGGCTTTGGGTTACCTGCACTTACCCTATGCTGTCATCTCCCCTGTCCTTGCAGAGCGCTCTTCATTCGGCCTTTTATGCTGCTGCTCGATGAGCCCACAAACCACCTTGACTTGGATGCCTGTGTGTGGTTGGAGGAAGAGCTGAAAACGTAAGCACGGAGGAGTTTGCTGCTTCTGTGGGTTGTGCTTTTCTGCTTGTCAGCATGTGAGCATGAACATCTTGTCAGCATGTAAGCAAGTTCTGCAGGAGTAACTGTATAGTTCTTGTGGGTGCATAACTGTGTTGCAGTATCAGTGACACCTGCTTTCTGCTATGTGACATTCTTGATGCAAGAGTAAAGAATTCAAGACAATCTCCCGTCTCCCTGGCACTGAAGAAATGAGAAATGCTGGTTTGTACTCCCAGGTTAAAGCCAGGAGCAGGCCTTGGCAGCCTGTGTACCAGCATTGTGTACCATACCAGTAGTGTGAGCTTTCCAGATCTGGCTCTCAGCTCATCTTCCTGCCCACCATTTCTCTGTTTTCACAGAACTGTAGTATCTGAGTGTGTTGGTTTCATCTTTTGCTAGTGTGTGAGGTGACTGATTTTCATAACAAAGGTAGAATATTAAGGTGTAAGGCAAAAAGCTTAGGAGTAGTTAGGAAGTTCAGGTTATCTTCGGTGTGCATTAAAAGAACTGTATTGTGAGAAGGGTTTTGCCTTTGCAGAGGTTTTTCCATCAGCTCTGTCAGTTGAACCTTTTATGTCCTTGCTTTAGAAGTCAGGTGCTTTAGAAAAGAACTTGGAACTTCTTTTGGGGAGGCTTTAACCCCTCATTGTATGGATTTGGAGCGGAGCCAGATGCAGTGTGCCTGATGGATGGAGTCTGTACTGAGGGGAGAGTAAGCAGCAAAGGTTGAAACTTCTTAGAAATGTGATGCCAGTGGAGTCAGCTGCATCAGTGGCACAAGTCACCTGCCACATAGGCAGCCAATTCTGGGCTTTTTGTGATAACGGGCAAAGGCTATCTAATGGTGCAGGGTGTTTTACTACAGTGAAAACTGTTGGCAGGATTTACTCACTGCAGTTGGTTGTAGCTGCTTTACTGCTGGTTTCCCAGAGCATCTCCCAGGCTGTGACTTTTTTGTTCTTAATCTGATTGTAGGCAAGAGAAATCTGGTGCATATAAAGCCTTTGTCACCATCAGGGCCAACGAACAGGATTTCTTTTCCTAGTTTAATCCCTAACAACTTGCGTGGTGCCACAGGTTCAAGCGGATCCTTGTGCTGATATCCCACTCCCAGGACTTCCTGAATGGCGTCTGCACCAACATCATCCACATGCACAACCGCAAACTTAAGTACTACACGGTGAGTAAACAGTGCCCCATGTAACCAGCAGAAACAGGAGCTGTTCTCTGGGCACATCTGATGTTCCACTCTCTCCAGGGAAATTATGATCAGTATGTAAAGACTCGCTTGGAACTCGAAGAAAATCAAATGAAGCGATTCCACTGGGAGCAAGATCAGATTGCCCATATGAAGGTACCTGCCTAGCTGCATGAGCACCCTCCTACCCTTGCAGTGGGCATCCCTGCTCCTCCTCACCTTTATCACTGTGGCTTTTGGCTAACTCTCTTGTTGCAGAATTACATTGCACGATTTGGTCATGGTAGCGCGAAGCTGGCCAGGCAAGCTCAGAGCAAGGAGAAGACCCTTCAAAAAATGATGGCTTCTGGCTTGACAGAGAGAGTTGTGAATGATAAGGTAGGATCAGACATGGGACTGCGTCTAGAGATCTGTGTTTGAAACACAGACTACAGGAGGAGAAGGGTCTTTAGCAGACAGCAAGAATGGCTAACAGAGCTGGTAGCAAGAACGAGATACCATTCCTGATGCCAAGGATCCCTGTATTTGGCATGGAGTAATGCTGAACAATGAGAAGAGGAGGAGGAATTTTCTAGGGGAGGGAAGTGGAGTTGTCCTATCAATAAGGCTATTTTGCAGATCCAGAAATCAGAAAGGAATGCCTAGGGCTGATAGGAGATGGGAGAGGATGCTCAGTGCAGCTTTTACTTGGGTAAAGAATACAAACCTACATTTGTTTCAAAGGGAAAGAAATAGGGATTCATTAGCCAGCAGATGAGCTTGCAAGCAGCTCATCAGAATAAATCTGAATGAGTTGCAAGAGGGGCTTATAAAAAGTCACGATCTGGTGCCTTGGTCTACAGCTGATGTTGGTAGTGAGGCATGGTTATACCGGAATGACTGGGCTGTCTCGTGTTCCGGGTTGTCTCACAGGTGGATATTCTGTGTTAACAGACTTTGTCGTTCTACTTTCCACCCTGTGGGAAAATTCCCCCTCCTGTCATCATGGTGCAGAATGTCAGCTTCAGATACACCAAGGATGGGGTGAGTATGGGAGTATGCATGCAGAGATCACTTGTATTCCTGCCTTGTTAGGAAGTGGGAGACTTTTGGCTGAGCTTCCTGATGGGGCTGCAGTGTATGACTAATGGAGTAAAGTTCTTGGCAGTGCTAATGCTGGGCCTGCTGGGGACAGAGCACTACAGGTGCAGCAGAGAGGGTCTGGAGACTACTGAAAAGGCATAATATTTCATGGTTTTTGTGGTTTGCAGCCATGGATCTATAATAACCTGGAGTTTGGGATTGACCTGGATACTCGTGTAGCTCTTGTTGGACCCAATGGAGCCGGAAAGTCGACACTGCTGAAACTGCTCACAGGAGAGGTTTGCTCCGTAAATTGTCTGCCCTGCTCTGGACCTTTACTTTTGGGATAGTCTTCAGCAAAGCTGCATTTATTTGCCAGAGTACCCCAGTTAGGCCTTAGAAATGCTATCGTCTTGTTGCAATATAGGGCTTTCTCTTGTATTACGTGTTCAGACTGCCTCCCCTGCGCCAGAGTAGAGATGGCTGGATTCTGTATTTCTGGCATACTGCAAGAGGAGAGATTTCCTGGTGAAATGATTTTATCTTCCCCTTCTAGCTGCTGCCCACAGATGGGATGATTCGCAAGCACTCGCATGTGAAGATCGGTAGATACCACCAGGTACTCCCTACAACAGCCCCCAGGGACAGGGAATGCTGAGAAAAAAGCTGTCAGGAATGAAGAATCTTGCCCCTCTAGTTCTGCTTCTGAGGCCTCTCCCACTGCTGCCTTTCTGTGTCTGGAGATGGGGGAAGGAACTGTTCCATGGAATGGTCTCCGGCTCATGTTCTTACCCTGTAAAGAGGCTGGCTGTGGTCCTTCCTGTTCAGCCTCCCACCTGCTATGGCAGAGCTGGTTGCCTTGTGTTTGGTGGTGGACAAGCCTCCTGTTCTGAAACAGCACTCCTGCTCCTGAAATGAAAATTATTCCCTAATAGTTCAGCACAGAGGCTGTCCTGTGGGTGGGATTATTGGCTCTTGTGTTCTGCCGCTCACCTGGTACCAGAGGGGTGTAACGGGGGTAGTGCTTAGGGCTATGAAGTAGTTGGCCTGCACAGCCTGAAGCTGACTTTTCTTCTCTGTCAGCACTTGCAAGAGCAGTTGGACTTAGACCTCTCACCCCTGGAGTACATGCTGAAATGCTACCCAGAGATCAAGGAGAAGGAGGAGATGAGGAAAATCATTGGCAGATACGGTCTGACAGGGAAGCAGCAGGTGAGTATGAGCTGTTGACGTTTGCTTTTTGTTCATTAGGGGAGTAGAGGTTCTGTGTCTCCTGTTGCTCTGCTGATACCTGACAGTGTGATACAGTATGCAGCATGGTACACCACAGCATCAAAATGCTTTTTCCGTCTCTGCCTTTGAAATTGGAGAAGAAAATAACTCACGGCTCATGGGAACTTTCTTTGGATCACAGCAATGTGTGGGTTGAAGGGGTGACCCCCTCAGACTCCAGGTGCTAGACCTGAGCATGTTTTAATTGTAACTTGAACTATTTTGCATCTCTTTTATTTCCGAGATGAATACCAGGCAGAAGTGCTAGAAGGTTCTCAGCTGTTTGTGCTGTCCACTTGGTTGAGACAAGAGAGTGGCCTCACCTATGGTGCTCTTAGTGCACTGCTCCTTTACGTGACACATCCTGTGTGTGACAGTTGTCCACATCGCTGCAGTTCAGCGTTGATTCTTATGTTGTTTTTGCCCATTTGTCACTGCAGAAGTTGAGAGTAGTTTGATTGTTGTGTCAGTGAATACCAGTCAGACAAATTAGCTGTCCTTACACACCTTTAGCACAAGCTGGGCCTTGCTGTGTACAGTCCTTCAGAAGCCCCTGGAATTCCCTTCTTCCCTGGGTGGGAGAAGCTTAGTGTAGGTATAAGGCTGACTGAACATTTGTCCTCTTGTGTCATGGAGCTGCTCGGAGCCCAAGGTGAGACCCAAGTGGTTTGGGTCAGAGTGGCATGCTGTCAGGTCACTGCAGAGCTGCAAGCCATGTGTGTGTTGGGCAGGTGAGTCCCATCAGGAACCTCTCTGATGGGCAGAAGTGCCGCGTGTGCTTTGCCTGGCTGGCCTGGCAGAACCCTCACATGCTCTTCCTGGATGAGCCCACCAACCACCTGGACATAGAAACCATAGATGCACTGGCAGATGCTATCAACGAGTTTGAAGGAGGAATGATGCTTGTCAGCCATGACTTCAGACTCATCCAACAGGTAAGGACAGTTGTGAGTTTTGTCAGAGCACCTTTCTAACATTTTAGTAATTAAAACAAGGTGTTTTCAACTGACTGGCTCTTACTCATCCCAAAAAGATGGGTGAGTGGAAAAAAAAAAAAATCACTGGACACGATTCCTTTACTGTGTTCATGTTAAACAATTACTGAGCTAGCCCAGGAAAACAGTAGGTACTTCAAATAAAATAAAAACCACCACAAATGTCAAGTGCTGATCTATCAGCTCTAGCTTTGGCTGCGAGTTCAGGTATGATTTTATTTTTCACTGTGATAGATCTAAGTAGTTCAGGTCAAGAACTACTTTTGTTTCAGTTCCCAATTTAGCAAGAAAGGCTTTTCGTCTTAGTCCATGAACAAAATTGGAGATACAGAGTGGCCTAGGATTTTCAGTTCTAAAATCTTGTATAAATTATGCGGAAAACACCAGGGAAGATGCTTCTCTGTACTTTTCTTTGGTAGTCAAAATATGGAAGTTATGAAACTTTTCCTGCCAGACTTTAGAGAGTAGTTTTTAGTTAACTTTTTAATTTTGGTAAGATTATAAAATTCTGTACTGCAAACCTCTCCCCTCCTCCCCCTCTGCCTCCTCTTCCTCCTCGTGTGTTTGCTCTCAGGTCGCACAGGAGATCTGGGTCTGTGAGAAGCAGACAATCACCAAGTGGCAAGGGGACATCCTTGCCTACAAGGAGCATCTCAAGTCGAAGCTGGTGGATGAGGACCCACAGCTCACCAAACGGACCCACAACGTGTGAGCTGAGGAACCCCCAGCCCGTGTTCTCCGTGGGGCTGGCAGTGGCCATGCAACTCGCCTGCCCGCCGGCAGGAGCGGAACTGCTGCTCCCTCTGGCTGTGTTCTAGGATTGCTGCAATACTGCTTCCCCTCGACTTGCCTTGCACCTCTGTGTCTGGACAGAGCTGTTCTCTCCTGATCTGGCTACATTTGGGCAACTGTTTCCTTATTTAGACGATGTCCCATCTGAGCCAGGCCTTGGAATCTATTGGCTCGGGGTCACAACAGTGGCCGTTGGGGTGTCCAAGCGGCAGTGATACACAAGTGGAGACCCCAGCCCAGCTTCTCTGCCTCTTCCCTCCCAATTTCTGCTTCAGTTTAGATACTTCACTTGAAACTCCTCCGGCCTTGGTTTGTTTTTAACTATTATTTAACAGTGTAATTAACAGATCTGCCCGAGAATCCATCAGTCAATAAAGAGAGAAGAACAATCTTGTCTTGTTTTGTGAGCCATGGTAGCTGGGGTATGCTGGGGTGAGTCAGCATGTGCTGAGCTTTGAGTGAGGATCAGCCCTTCCTGCTGAATGTTCAGTTCCTCAGTACAACCAAAGCTGTGGCCAGAACTTGAGACACGTGAAGTGGTGAGTACTGAGCTGTGGAGGCGCTGAGCAGTGGAGGAGGGTCCTCAGGCTTGGGGCACCTCTTCAGACAGACTGAACGCTGGATTTCTGGCGAGTCACAGAACAAGCCACAGATGCTTCTGTTATAGACGGTGACAGACACAACTTGAAAGTGTTCTGAAGATCAGTTTTATAGACAGAACATAGATCTGTGGAACACCAGTGTGTGTTCTCACCAACACAGTGGCTCGGGTGTGTCTTTTTGCTTCACCTTGAATCGTCTAATAACGAGACTCAAAAACGTAGGAATTTTTGACTACTAATTCGTTCCTTGTTCCTTGCGGGTTTAACTAAAGACTAATCAACTGAAGTTGAACTTTTATTTTTGTTCTCAGTAACAGATTTTTGGAAAAGTTGGTGTTGAAACCTCACCCTGAGCCACAGAACCTTGAATAAAATACATTTTTAATTTATTATTAAAACAAAGGGTACTAAAGAGAAAGGTAGCAAATCAAACCTAATAACTTTTTTCGATCATGAGTCGTCGTTTTAATTACTACTGACACATGAGAATGGCAGCAGTGGTCACGGGAAAGGTTCGTGTAGCCCAGCAGCCCGTCCAGCAGCATATGTTGCTGGGTGAATGGAAGGACAGGACAAACGAAGGAGTTGTGCTCCCATGCAGTGCATTCTTTGGTGCCAACTGACTGGCTTTGACTTTTTGAGTAGAGTATTTCCTTATTTTTCTTTCCCAAAGCGCCCATCGAAGTTGTGGCTGCTGCTGTCGAAGCGCTGTGTGTCATCCACAGGACTAGTGTCACAACGCGATCTGCTTCCAGTAGATAAAGTAGGACCTTCAGGTTTTTCACTGGTTCTAGCCATGATCTGAGAGGAGGAAAAAAAAGTTTTCTGGGAAAATAATGCCTATTAGTATAAATGCTTCCAAATTAGTTTTGCAGAAAGGTCTAGGTGGCAGTAAACATCACTTGGATGAATATCTTACAGTGGAGGACTTGGAAGTTATCGGGTAGAGAGAGAGAGTGAAAACTCACAGGGAAGTGATTACTCAAGAGACTGATGGGTCACAGAAGTTAAACAATGATCGATTAATGCATGTCTGTTCTACTCTCTCGGTTGTAGGAAGTGTTGGTGAGTTGGAAACAGTTGTGAAGTAGCTCTGAGAATGGTGAGGTCAAAGAGTCCTGACTGAGGCTAGAGCTGTTTGTCCTGTGCTTCTTTTCCTAACCAAAGATTTGGCAACAATTCGTGTCACTACATTTCAGATCTGGTGGTAATAAATGCAGGATACAGTCTTACGCTGAGTTCTTTGGGAATGGTAAATCCCGAGAATGGCCTGGGGACACTGGGATGACAGCCAGCATGATGGGCAGCAGTTGGAGCATTGTAGCTCATGGAGCCAACATGAGTGCTGTTAATGTCTGCTGCTGCAAAGAGAGAGGAACTTCTCGGGTGCAGACACATCTCTGATGTATAAACAAGGACCACAGATACATGTTTAAAGCAAAAGCAGCTGTAGCTGCACTAGAGGTCACAGTAGGCCAGGACTTGTAAAATGGAATCTATAAACGTGCTTTATCAGCCTTGATTTAACCTCAGTTTGTTCCGTGGTGACAGTTTGTTGGGCTGCGCTGAAGCAGCTGTGGCAGACAGATGTCCTGGAGCACTGATTTCAGAGACAGCCACAAGCTGGGGCAGTGGCACTTCAAGCTGTTTCAGCTGTGAATTTCCTGGTTTTGTAGAAAAGCAAAACTATAGATAAATTACAAGAATTGCTCCTTAGTTGCTAGGATGGTCATTTCTGTAAAAGAAGTGACCCAGCGCCTGCACAGTCACTCTTGCCTGTTATCCAAAAGTAAGGTTGGCTCTAACACGGCCACAGTCAGAAGTGGCAGGTGCAAGCTTGTGGGATTCCCTTGTGTGTGTGCTGCAAGTAGATCCATACACCACAAAACCAGCAGTAGGATGAGTCAAGCCCAGCACACCGTGTACAGCCTCTAGCACATCCAGTCTAGGGAAGCAGATGGTAATTCTCCAAACCTGAGAACTCAAAGCTGACGGTACTGCTCAGTGGATGAGCCTCCATCCTTAGTGTGTAAAGGCTCCCTGTGCCTAATGCTGAGTGACCCGTTGCTGCTCCTCCCACCAATGGGCTCCCTTCCAACTAAATGGTTTTTTTTCAGAAAAAACAGCTGTGTGTTTATCACTGTGTAACATTGTGTATCACAAACACGGTGGCAGCTGGGGAGGGATACAACAGCCCCTAGCTCCTTCAGCACAAGAGTCCCTGTGTGCTGTGACCTGAGACCAGGGTAACACAGCTCCTATTACGAGGAGAGTGGTGGAATGTCCCTCAGAGGGGGGAGCCCTGTACTGTTCCTTGACAACACACGGCCCCTTACAAATCACAAGTGCTGATGTCCCCTGGTCCTCATTCCCAGTATTAGTCACTCCTGTTTCGAGAGGATCCCACGAACACATATCTTCACAAGCCTGTTCTCCTTCACAAATGCACTACTGACATGACCATCCCAGCCTGTCCTGTCTGATCAATAATGTTTCCATTTCTGGGAGCAAGAACCTCACTGTGGCACTGACCCCCCCTTGTCACTGTGACAGGTATTTGCACTAGGGAAGGGTGATCAGGTGCCTCCCCATGAGGACAGGCTGAGAATAGAACAATTCAGTGAAACACTGTGGGCTGCACAAGCAGTAGCAGAATCACTGGCTGATGAGTAGGCCTCCCAAGCTCACTCTTTGGAAGATGTGATTTGCTCAGCATGTGCCAGTATGATGTGTATACTTGAGCAACAAACTCTACATGGCAGCACAGAGACCCCGGTGTGTTCCCCCACCAAACAAGCATACTGGCGTCACCCTTCTGTGAAATGGCTGTAGTGGTGTCTGCTGAAAGACTTCCTTTTCTCTCCAAAGCGCAGAAAACTCTGTTTTGTTCATGTCTCTGCTGTGTGGCTGCATGTTTTTCCTGGCTAAGTGTAACTCCTGTGTCACATTTACCCTCATTAGTGTAATCTTGGTTTCCAAGACAGATCAAATCCATACTTGGGGTGTCAGCCCTCCACTGCCCCCCTCCTGGCTTCCCAGGCCCTGTTGTGTGCAGCAGGTGGGATCCCAAGAGCAGGCTCGGTAGCAGGGGAAATCTGGCTGGCAGGGTGTTTACGACACCATCATTTCATCGCAGGCCCAATGCTTCCTGCAGTTACTGAATTTCCCCTGATGGTATTACCTGTTCCATAGCATAGACGTGATTCCATTTGATTCTGGAGTACCTTGAGTACTCCAATTCACACCCTTGCACCAAAGCAAGATCCCTCCTTTCACCAAACCCTTTTTGGACCTGGGAATGGCTCTTCTCTGGTAATTCTGTCCCCTGTAAATCAGATGCTTCTGCTCTTGCTCCTCTTTGCCCAGGTTACACTCAAACTTCTCAGGTCTGAACGTTTAGTTGAATCTGTCACTTCCAAGCTTCTCTCAGGCCAGCTGCTCTTCATTTAGTGGAAAGTGGAATAATCAGCCACAGGTGTGTACTTGTCCTGCTCCTTGGGGGCTGCACCTGAGGCAAGTTAGGTTCTGCTGCCTGTGCTATATAACCAGCCCCACAGCACTTGCTGGCTGCTCTGTTAGAGGTTAAGATGAGCTCAGAACCTTTGAAGAAAGATCATCATGCTGCTGCCTCTGGAGATAAAAGAGCTAAGAGGAAGCCAAAGAGAAAGGAAGCTTTTTCAGTCTATATTTATAAAGTACTGAAGCAGGTGAGTAAATGTTTCTTTTCTGCTAGAAACTGCTTTGCACATAAAGTAACTTCTGCCCCTTGCATGTTAATGCTATAAAGATTAAGGAAGAAAAATCTGGGCTTCTACAGAGATGGAGAAGGAAAAAAAAGTGTAAGTGGGTGTAAGAGAGCCCCAGCTGAAGCTTAGAAGTTGAGGGGGTGGATTCTAGGGGTAGTAGAGGTAGATCTAGAGGAGAAAGTGTTTCTTAGAGAGAATGAGTTCTGGTGCATAGCTCTGCCTGAAGAAGAAATTGCATGGAAGTTAGTGTGGTAGAAACAGCTGCTTCTGGCCTTGTAAGTAGGTGTCTGGTGATTCTGATGGGGAGATGGGAGCGTTTTTGGAAGTGGCCATGAGTTTTCTAGGCCACAGCTGTCAGCATGAGTCTGTAGACAGGACTTGGAGACCGGAGTATTTCCACCCCTCACAGCCATGTTTTCCATGGGGATTGTGAGGAGGCTTCTGCCAATCCCAACACTTGTGTAGCTTTATGGGAGCCTACACTGAGTTTAAAGTGGCCCATGACTTGAAACCCTTAGGGTGGCAACTACAGGTGCTTTTGGGGTTAGAGTGCGCTGTCTGGAATGGGGCTCCCACTCCTTCCATGGTGATGGGTGTGTGAGATGGTGTTTGGTTACCATCTTGTAGGTGCACCCAGACCTCGCCATCTCCTCCAAGGCCATGAGCATCATGAACTCCTTTGTCAACGACATGCTTGAGCAACTGGCCTCGGAGGCCTCGCGCCTGGCCCAGTACAGCCACCGTGCCACCATCACCAGCCGTGAGGTGCAGGCGGCCGTCAGGCTCCTGGTGCCCGGCGAGCTGGCCAAGCATGCAGTCTCCGAGGGCACCAAGGCCGTCACCAAGTACACCAGCAGCAAGTGACCAACTGGGCCCCAGTGAAACCAGCCTGAGCCCTGCTGCTTCTCTTACAGGAGCTGGTATTTGGTCTTATTCAACTGAAAAAGCAAAACATCCTGTTGCCTGCCTTTAAATAAAAAACGCATAGAAGCCCAGCTCATGTCTTTAATCTTTGCATCACAAACTGTGAGGCAGTTTAAACTGTGGCCATGGGGATTGTTTGGTAAGGCTGGAAGAACAGCTGCTGTTCGAAAGCCACCACATACAACTAGGAGCAGGGACCACAGGGTGTGCCTGGGGAAAGCTGGGGTCATTATGGGAAAGAAGCATAGTGGTTCTCTGAAGTTCTCCAAACTCCTTGCTACAGCTTTCAGATTCCTGACTGCTAAAAACTTCTGTTGCCTTTGACTTTCCTGCTGTTCTTCAACTGCTTCCTAATTTTGGTGGGTCTCTCTGCCCAAGTTATCAGTTTATGCTGGTTAGAGTAAATGCTAAATCTCCCTGGGTCAGTAGGATGAAGTTAGCAGCGGGTAAAGGGGTTTTTCTAATGTTTATAAACTATTTTCAAAGCTGTTGTTCTTTGTTTGGGTTTTTTTTGTTGTTGTTTTTCTGGTGGGCTGTGGGAATGTGTGAGTTTTCCTTATTAGCTGTTTTTGTGGTTTGTTCTTGTTGTTGCTGTTGTTTGGTTTGGGTTTTGTTGTTTTTGATTTTTTTTTTTCTTCTGGTAAAAACTTTCTCCTTTTCTGGGAGAGGCAAAACCAAAGCAAAATGAACTTCACTGACAAGGAAAAACAAACAGTTTTCTTTCTAGACATGTGGCCATCATCTCTACTTGCTTCCAGTGGCTTTAAAGAACTTTATCTTGCAGGGCTCTCAACTGGGCTACGACTGAGTGTCCTGTGTTCTGCCTTGGACCATCGTGTTAATGACTGGCCCTCACTGCCATTCCTTGTATCCCCAGGTGCTTGCTACAGGAGGGATCCAGGGCTCTGAAGGGAGCATGAGCATATTCTGTCTGTCCACATGGACCCTGGGCAACCCACAGGGCTGAGTCTTGTGTCCAGAGATACGACCCTGTGGTGGATGGTTTGGCTGCCCTGTAAGCACAGCACCTTCTTGGTATGTGTGGGGCTGTCCTGGGTTCCTGCATGGAGGTGCTGCCTGAGGGTCTGTGGTGGAGTGAAGAAAAGATGTGGTCCATGTTCTGAGTGGAAGTGTGGTGGAGATCATAGAATAGTTTCAGTTGGCAGGAACCTTAAAGCCCATCCAGTTCCACTTCCCTGCCACAGGCAGGGATACCTTCCACTAGACCAGGTTGCTCCAAGCCTTGTCCAACCAGGCTTTGAATGCTCAGGACATCCGTAACTTCTCTGGACATCCTGCTCCAGTGCCTTTTGCCAGCTTCATGTTGGGACTGGATGCCTGGTTCTAACGTCTTATCTTCACAGCCAGTATCACGGTAGGACTACCAGGAGGAACCAGAGCTGTGTTAAGTTCCAAGGTGAAAGTAAATGGGGCAGTCCTGGATTTCACAAGCTTGTGGGGTGCTGCTGAGTCTCATGAGCTGTGGAGCTGTGACAGATGCTGATCTCTGATGGGGGTCAGCCTGGCTCGGTAGAGCATGGGCCAGACAAGATGTACATGATGCTTCTAGGGAGAATACAGGAGACAGCAGCACTGAGCATCTCGCCTTCAGCTCCATCCCTGCTGCTATAGAGTGGGGCTGGCTGAGGGGGGGAAGGAGCTGTACTGGGTATCCTGTTTCCTTTTGACTGTAGGACAGCATTGAAGAGCTATCTCTTCATTGTGTCTGGCCTGCAAGCCAGAACTGGACTTGAGCAGAGGTGTGGGCTGAAATTCTTTTCCTCCCTCTAACCCGTGTGGTGGCTGTGCTGTGGGAAGAGGTTGTGTGGCTGGTGCTAGAGGCACAGCAGCTGCAGGGTTGCTCAGCTGCATGCATGGGTTGAAGGCAGGCCTGGGAGAGTCCAACCAAGGAGTGGGATGCTGAGCAGGCTCCACTTGCATCGAGCAGGTGAGCAGCTCATCTCCTTGCTGAATCCGTTCTACTGCTCGCTAGGCTATGTCTGTGCTTGTGTTCTGATCTGCTTAAGGGGAAGAGAGGCAATTTTTGCCTTGATCCATAATTGTGGAAAGGAATTAGGTTCTAAACATACCTGAAAGTGAGATTAAAACATAAATGAGATTAGATGTTGGGATACAAAGCAATAATTCAACTTTTTTTTTTCATAAAGGAAATAGAAAAGAAGGAAAATGCCAAGAATAATTATGAAAAGCTCAGGAAAGGGGTTACCACCACCACGGGTCCAGAGCTGGCTTATAGAGTGCAATGGGGGACATCTGTGCTGGGTGTGATGGATCTTTCCCTGGTGAAGTCCCTCTGAGAGCTGGCAAGGAAGCCAGAGGGGCAGCAGAGTCCTGGCAGCCAGGCCAGCAGGGTGGGACATGAAAAGCCTCGTAGGAGCACCCAGGACAGTGAAGGACAGCAAAGACAAAGACTTTGACATTTTGTAGATTTTGTAGCCCTTGTGGCAGTTTAGGCACTTGCTTCTAGAGGGTGTTGAAAGCGGCAATATCACATGCACCTCTCAGCAACAGCAGGTCTGTGGAGAACTTCATCCTTGCTCGCTTAATTTTCACTGGCTGCATGTTGGTATCTGGCGAAGTTTGCCTGATGTATCAGAAGTTTATTACTTGGTTGCCTGATGTATCAAATACAAGCTCTTTTAATGACCTTCAAAGAGGGTGCCTCATTTTCTAAAATAAAGCAGTTTCTGTTTTTTGTTGGAAGCAGTTCAAAACTTTTACTTTCAAACCTTTATCTTTGAGGAGGCAATGGAGAACTATTCCTTGCTTTTTACTCGTTCACTACAGCTTACTCCCCTTCCCAGCAGCTCTCCCAGCCGTGGGATGTGCAGCCTTGCTCTCTGAGGGATGGGGAATGCTGAGGAGCAGCCTGGAGTTGCAGTTCTCCTCCTGCCCTGGAGATGGGTCTCTCTGACTACGTGATCTCAGATCCATTTCTGCGGCATGGGCAGGCGCCCCGCGCTACCCAGCTCCGAGCAGGCTGCCTGGGGACCTGCGCCTTTCTTCTCCGGTACCCTGGCTCACTTGGCAGATACATGGCTGGCTGGGGGGGTAAGGTGCTGTTTTATGGTGAATTGAGTGGCTGTCTCCTCGAGATCTCTGATAGAGCATCGAGCACTGGGTGAGCCCCAGAGGAGTAAGGATTTAATGGAGTAGGTGCTTGATTCTCCAGTACTCCACTTCTGCCTACTGCTTCATGTCGCACCCCCTTTTTCACCCTCATCCCCAACAAAGACTTGAAGAATGGAGTTGGAGATTGGCCTCACATTCCTCTTACTAGATCGCTGCATTTCCTCAGAGATGTGACAGGTAGTGCAGATGCACTAAGGCAGAAGGAGGAGGTTGCTCTTGGAATGAGGGAGTTCTTCACTGAACCTGCCCACAATTCCCATGTGGGGGTGGGTTAATATCTTGCTGTGCAGGGATCCTGCTGGTTGTTTCCCCAAAGTAAGTTCCCATGGAGCTGCCCCGGGATGCCTGCACGGGATGTCATAGGTGGTTGTCTTTCCCTGAGGGTTCACCCTGTGTTTAGCTGATTAGCTTTGGTGAGCACCATGCCTCAGCTCAGCTGCTTTCAGACTGGGCTTGTGGCTCCATGCCCTTGCTGTAGGGGATCCAGTGAGATCTGGGGGAAGTTGCTTTTAGGCTCTGCCACCCAGTGGGGATTCACAGGCCGCTGGTCACTGTGAGAACAACTCAGAAGTACTCAGGTTACACTAAAAGCAAAACTTAACTTGGAGCCTGTGCAGGCTCTCTTCCAACGTGTCTTGGGGCTGCCTTGCTCCATGTGAGTCTGTCTGGTCTGCCTGTGTCTTTGCGAGTCTCACAGCAAGTTTTTAGTGCTGCAACACTGCAGCACTGTCATGTTGCATGTCCCTGGCCCCATGTCTATGTTCTTACTAAGCTATGCATGTCTGTGGGCTAGAAGCAACTAATTTTTTTTTTTGTCCATTCTTCAACCTCTCAAAAAGAGCACTGTAGTGCTGAATGAGCATTCATGAAATTATCACCAATGCCTGTGTTCTGTTTTCCTTTCTGTAAGAGAGCAATGGCTTAAGAGCATGCGCTCTTTCTCTCTCAAGGCAGAGGACTGTGAGGCAGAGCATCCATGCGGCCTGTTATGAGTGGAGCAGGTTTGAGGGGAGGGAGATTTTTGGGCAGTGGAGGCTGGCAGCAGTGTGCCGAACCTGTGTGTATTCTTCTTCCTGTGTTGTGGCCCTTGGCAGCCGTGTTGCCAGGTGGCTGCTCCGGTGCATCATTAGACACTGTTCCAAATAGCAGAGGCAGGAATGGTTCAGCACTCGGAGGAAAATGAGCTGGTGATGGATAGCCCTGGTGATGCCAAAGCTGTTAAAATATGAACCTCTGATGTGCAGCCGGAGTTCCAGCAATGGACTCTTGTCCTCTCTGTGCTCAACTGCTAGCGTGTGGGGATGGTCTGGTCTGTGTCATCTCCCTTCTCTGTTTAGTCTGAGGTCAGCTGTTGTCTCTGAGCCCTGGTAGCTTGTGGTGGCCTTAGAATCCCTGCCTGGAGGAAAGGAGAGGGGTGATGATCAAAGGTCAGGCAGGCTCTCCCCCATCAGCGGATACCCTGTTGTCTGAAGCTGTCATCCCTAATGCCGCCACTGCTGTAACGGGACCAAGTGTCCATCACATCCTTGGAGCTGTCTCCATCTGTGTTCTCCCCAGCAAGGGTTGCTACAAACGGTTTGTTTCCTTGGGCTTTTTCTCTCTTTTCATGCTCTGTGTGCTCTGGATTCTTGGATGTAGCCAACAATAATGCTGCTTTCTTCATCTCCCCTGCTCGGGATTGTGCTTGGGGGTGTGGGAGGTATTCAGACGAAGCGAAAAAGTAAATCTTATGTTGTAACCATAACTTCCAGGGCTATATAAAGGGGGTCAGGAGGCATCCTTCTCATAGCCTCTCCCTGTGTAGCCCTGTATTACCTGCTGCCAAACTGGGGAGAGACAGAAAGACGTGCTGCCTGGTGAGGTGCTCCCTGACATGGAGCCCTGGGGGCTGGCTCGCAGTGCCCCTGGTGCCTGGAAGCTGCTCTGGGGCTGGAGGTCACCGGGGTGGGGACAAAAGGTGTGTTCTCATATAAGCAATGTGCGTCAGCCTGGGTTCAAGACAGGTACCAGTGGTGTCCTGTTTGGCCTCCAAGGAAGAGGAGGAGGATGCTTCCATGTGGCCCCATGCTGGGTGTGAGGCTGGAGAAGAGGATGACATGGGCAGAGTGTCCCCATGAGGAATGGCTGCTGCAGGCCACACGCCGTTTTCCCATTAGTGAGTGTTTAGTTCAGCGTTTTAAATAATTGTGTCCTCGGAATGATATTTAAAATCCATTTGGGAGGCAATGAGGCGGGAAAGTGCCTGTGCCATTGTGATGACGCTGCGCAGGCCGTGCCACACATGCATATTACAAACTCGTTACAGGCTCGTTTCCACGCACGCTGCTCCCTCCCCACACAACCTCGTTCTGAGGCTCTGAATGCATCTCCCCACCATGGCTGCGGTGCTTGGCCCTATGGAGACATTTATTTGACAAAACAGACATGGTGGCCTCTGGGGCGAGAGATAAGGCACAGTCATGGCAGTTGGGTGCTGTCTGTGGGAACAGAGGTGAGTGGGGCATGCCTGGTGATGGGACTGTTGTTCAGGTGTCCTGGCCTTCACCTGTGCTCACTTTCTGACCAGCCCTTGGACTTGTGTCACTGCAGGTTCCAGACCCTGAAGCCCCAAGGCTTTTCAGCTGCTGTGCTCTGGGCACTGTTGGAGGAGTTGTGTCAGCTATCCTAGGCTGGCTCTGAAGCTGAGGACAAGCCTGTGCTCTTGAATGTCCGTGGGAGATGCATGAGCTAGAGGGACTAGGTGTGAGGGAGCCGATGGACCAGCAGAGGTTCTGTGAGAGCTGGTTAGTGGCTGCTTGGGAGAGTGGCCTTGCTGCTCTTTCTGTTTCTGTTCCTCTCTGGCTGCTGTGTGGGCACCCTCTGCTGTCCTCTCAAGCCATGCAAAATAGAAATCCTGTGTGGGAGGACAAGGCTCCTGGTACCACTTTATCCTTGTCCTGTTGGCCTTGGTGGCGTGAGTGGTATTTAGTCTTTATCCTCTTCTTCCTGAACATGTTCAGACCCTCCTAGCCAGGGTCCCAGCTGTGGTTTTTCTCAGTGCTACTTTGTGACCAAACATTAGTGGGGTGAGGATGAAAGCCCCAGGTGTACTTAAGGACGTGTTGGGTTCTGTTGCTTCTGTCTCTGTTCAGTGCCCTGGCTGGCTGCTTTTCTGGATAGGAAATGGATGGCTCTGACATCTTTTTCTCTGCCTGCAGCTGAGGGCCCTCAGTGTCCTCAATGTCCCTGTGGACTTTCCTACTTGGCAACTATGGGTGCTGGGCTTGGAGATGCTGAAGGTGGCTGATTGTGTTTTGTGGGTTTGGATTGTTTCTTTGGTTTGTTTTTTTTTTGTTGTGGTTTTTTTTGTTGTTGTTGTTGGGTTTTTTTTGTTGTTGTTGTTGGGGGTTTTTTTGTTTTTTGTTTTTTTGTTTGTTTGTTGTTGGTGGGGTTTTTTTGTTGTTTTGTTTTTTGGGTTTTTTTGTTGGTTGGGTGGGTTTTTTTGGTTTTTTGTTTTTTTTTTTTTTCTTCTTAATTTTTTTTGGTGGGTTTTTGTTTGGGTTGGTTGGTTTGCTTGAAGTGGTTTGAGAGATTTTTTTTTTTTCTGTTAGCCATGGGCATGGGAGAAAATGTCCAGGGTAGCTGGTGCAGTCAGGAACGTGCAGCCCCAGGTCTGTGAAATGCTGAGTGCGAAGACATTGCCTGCCCTTGGCCAGCATGCAGGGGGTGATGGGGTGAGGGACGCCTGCAGTCAACGCATTCCTCCCAGGGGCCTTTCCTGGATAGTCTTGGGTGCATGAATAGTGATGAGCGTGAGGGGTTAGTTTGGGATTCTATTCCCATGATGGCATTGGTTTCAGTGGTAGGAATAGCAGAAGTTGTAAAGACAGTCTGGAGAGGAACTAGGAGTTCTTAATTTCTCCTTTTCCTCACCTCTTAGGGAATCTAGACTTCCTGTACTCAAAGTTCCCCAAGTCAGGGCTGTTGCACTGAGCCCCTCACCAGGCTGGAGGAGACTGTGTGAAGCTTGAATGTGGATTCCACGGAGGAGCTGGAGATACAGGCACTGTATCCTTCAGGAAAACAATGTGCTCCCAGTCCAGCCCCAATGGGATGCTGCAGGTTCTTACTGGCACAGAACAGCTGTGCTGTGGCAATGGGAATGTTTGGCATGTTCCCAGTCTGGTTCATGGGACCCTCTTCAGCTTCAAGGTTCTTACATAATTGTTTTCTCTGCTCTGGAAACAGCTGTCAAAAGGAGCACAAGCAGAGTCTGGCTCCCTGTTTGACCAGCACCTCCAGCCACACCACAAAGAACTTGATCAAAATTTGGGACCCGTGTGACAGGACAATCTGTGTTGTACAAGCTGCTTTTCTCAGGGCTCACCTCTCTGCCCTTCTGTATCCTGCCCAGCCCTGTGGGCAGCCAGCCTTGCTGCCCCAGGGAAGGGGCTGATTCCCAGAGCAGTGTGTGGTACTTGTGAGGGTCTTTTGGTCCCTGTGGAGTCACCTGTGGGGAAGGGCCCTGTCCTTAGTCCCTTATGACTTCTGACACCGAGTCTGATCCAGGCCTTTCCCCAGCTCCCCCTCACCCACCTACCTCCCTGTTGTGGTTGCCCCCACCTTGCTCTGCCTCTTTCTCAGTGGGAGCGCCGTGTGGAGCAGGAGCTCTTTGCAGAGCAAACAAGCACAAGGAGAGTGTTTCCAGGCTGCCTGCCACCCCTCTCCTTTGCCTAGTCTGTGCTGGTGATTGCACCTAGCAGCTGAAAATAAGCTCTTGGAAGAAGGGGAGGTGGTGATGAGGAGCTGCCAAGCCAGTCTATTTATACTGGGTGATTCAGGCCTGTGCCTGAGTCCAGCCAGATGCAGGGGAGCTGGAACCCAGGAGCAACCTGCAAAGGACAAACCCTTGAACAAGAGCCTCTTTGCTGCAATAGCTTGTTCACTGTGTGGCTCAGACTTCTCAGGTTAGTTACCTGTGATGGACTCCACCTTCCCTCCCCGCTCTGCCACGGGTTTGCTGCAGCCGGATCAGTGGAAGTATTCTCGCAATGTGAGGTCCCAATACCACCACAGTGAGCACAGCCTGAGCCCAGATAGCTGGGGGTACCAGCACAGCCGCCTGGAGCCACTGGAGTGCCGGGATCCGCTGGTCCAGAATGCACTCTTCACTGGAGACCTGGACGCGGTGCAGAAGTACTTCACCAAGAGCGCAGCTATCAACCTCATCATTGAGACCAGGGGCAATGTGCTGCGCTGGACTAGCAGTAAACGTGGTGGGTATGAGGGACTGGGACATGTGGGGTATAGTATGTGCTCAGGATGAGGCCCAAAGGTAGGGCTCAGGCACCTGAGAAAAATGTTGAAAGGAATCTCCAGTGGTGGAAAAAGGGTGGTGGAAGAAGGACTTGGGAAGAACAGCTTTTGTGTGAGGAAGGAGGTTTCCAAGGCTATAGAACAAATAGTAGCAGGCTTGTTGAAGGTGGCATGAGGCAGGTCTACTGGAAAATAGTGAGAATAGGGCCGTTGGAAGAGTTGCTGTAGAAGCACATCCTCAGGACTGTCGTGTTAGAGATTGCTGGGATGGATGTGAAATATGTGTGAGGTGGGGAGAGTGCATGGGTGAAAAGACATCAGAATGCTGTTCTGGTCCATTCCATGAGATGGATTTGACAAGGGGAGCAGAAGTCCAGTTTACCAGAAAGATGGAGGAAGGAAACTTTCCTGAGTGACAGGAGGTAGGAGCTGATCATCCTTGGTGTTTCCTTCCATCTGTACATCTCACTGTACCTTGTCCAGGCGCATCTTGGGGCTACCACACATGCTTCCACACTCTCTGGTCCCTTTTACTTAGCTTCTCATCAGCATCAGCTATGAGCTCCTTGGTAAGCACTGCAGCTGGTGTGTTCAAGGGAGAGGTGTGCTGAGCAGCCTGGATGTGCCCTTGTCTCTTGCTGCTGTCAGTTAGGGATGTGCAGGCAGACTCCCAGAATTTAAGAGTGCCAAGTGTGGAAGGGCCTTAACTGTACCACCCTCCTCTACAGAAGGCTGGTGGCAAAAGCCACCCATACCAGAATGGAAGAGTGGTTGATGAGGCTGCTTTCCCAGAGGAGCAGGCTGATTGTCCTGGTGCTTAGTCAGATGACAGTGTTTTGTGGGGATCCACTCCAGTGAGAGACAAATAGGGTGTGTGGGCTTGCAGTTGCACATGCTGCTGCTTATGAGTGGTGAAGATTATTTACTGAATTGCAAGATTTGTACAACCCAGGTTTTGAATTGTTACAGTCTACTCAGGAATGAAATCGCTAAAGGTATTACCCTTTGTGTAACTGGGACCATTTGTCAGTAAAATACGAATTGGGTGTTGTAACTCCTGTCTTATGCTAGGCTGGCAGACACTGGAACAGACAGTCTCTCTGCTTGTAAAGGTTTGTGCCCCAGAGAAAATGGAACAGACGATGTAAAACAACCTCACACAGAAATTTCTCTTATCAACAAAGTTTCAACACATGAAAAACCCAACCAAACAAGATCATTCATCAAGCACAGAGCAAAAATATGCTGCCAAATTTATCAGATAAGGATACAGAACAAAAACTAAAACAAACCTTCATGCTACCCGAGGCTTGCCTCTGTATCTCACTGACTGTGTAGGGACAGGTTCTTAGAACTGACTCAGTGACCTTAACAGTAGGCTCTAGTGACCTTGTCTTTCCCAAATCACCCCTGTTGGTATTTTAAGGTGCCCAGAGGAAGTGTAAACTGTCTGGTGTCACCGACACTTACACAGCTTTCTGCCTCCCTGGTGTTTGACTGGGAACCTCAGGCTCTCATGGGATACCTGCTTATATCCTTGGGCAAATAGAGGGTCCCATCAGGTGAGAACATCTGCTGGGGCTTCCCTTGCTTTACCCTTTTGCAGGCTTTTGCTTTGTCATTTTAGTTAGACAAGGTGAAGTCTGCACAGACAGAGCAAACTGGATACTGTCAGCATAGAACTTGCTCATTTATTTTCATTACTGAGAAGAGTGAAGTTCCCTGTCTTACACTCTGCTCTGGTCCCCTGGTAATTGTTGCTTGGTGGTCTATTGGGGTCACTTAACTGGTGTTTAGCTGCAGGATCTGAGTAGTCCAGTGACACAGAATTACACTGAACACTACTAGCCTTCCATGCAGTTTGACACGTTCTCTAGATCACACGGTGTGAACAATATGTACGCAGCACTAATGCCACGTGAGCAACGCACGCTCTTCTGTGACCCAGGTGGGTGGGTTGGCTGTATGCAGCCAAGTGGGGTCAGAGGAAAACACCATCTCAGGTGACAGGACTGCAGTGAGTAACCCTGAGTCAGGGGAGTGTCTGAGGACTAAAAGAGAACACTAAAGCTATGCAGGGGCTCTGTGCAAGGCTGGATATAAAGAAAAAGGAGGAAGCAGGGACGGTCTAAAGGATAATTACCTCCAGTTTTTCCCATCCTTCTGCCTATTTCTACCACTCCTTAGGCTTTGATTAAAAAGAGATGTCCTGTAGCTTGTTTAAAAACCTCCCTAGTGCTAATGGCTCAGGTGCAACTGGTAAGTGGGTGTGCAGTGCTGGAGACATGTGGAGCCAAGGGGTGAACAAAGGCATGGAGATGTGTGTGGAGCTGCTGGGGTCATGCTGTTGTGGTCCGGGCAGCACTGGGCAACAAAATGCTGAGTAGGCATAAAACAATTTCCCTTTCTGTTGTCTTAGTGATGTCCCATCCCTGTTTCTACCCTTCAAGCTCCCCTGCCCGAGGATTTTCCCTTCACAGCTGGGCACTGCAGAGGTACTGCTGCCTGCGTGGAGAGCCTTTATTGGTCTCTTGGCCCCAGCATTTGATCACAAGGTTTCCCAGAATAGAACAGCTGAGACTTGAGCCGTGCCCAGCCTGGGCCAAAGAGAGGGGTGTGATGTGTTCCCCCTCCCTGTGGAACACCCTGGGCTGGCAGGCAGACTCTCAGCCCAAACACAGGCTGCTGGTGGGGCTGTGCCTCAGAGCCTGGCCAGGGTGCACTAGGAGGTCCTGTCCCGGTCTCTGAGGAGGGTCTGGTTGTTTGTTATGGGCAGCATCACAGGCGGAAGAGATGAGAGCCAGGAGCCCATCCGCACGCAGCAGGTGGCTGGCCCTGCCCAGGTGTTCTGGCAGGCCCTGCTGGCTGGGGATCGGGAGACTCTAGTCGAGATCCTCAGAGATCCTCAGAACAACCTGAGCCCCAGTGCTGTGTTTGACACCAGTGACCTGGAAGAGTGGAAGAACTACCGCTTCAACCCCCGCCGGCTGAGTACGTGGGAGCAGTGAGGCTCAGCCTGTGGTGTGTGCTGTGGGGCATAGCTGTTGCTGGGGTTGTGTGTTATGGGTGCTTTTTGGGTTACAGAAGAGTGGGAATGGGAGCAAGAGCATGGGGATGTGGTCAGGTTTTCCTGTGTTCCTTGTGGGAGAGGGTTCATGTTTCTGAGAGCACGTGGTGCATCCAGGAAACCTGGCCTCTCTCACAGGGATTGTCTTAAGTGCTTGAGAAGTGCTCTGTGTGCAGCCTGCACTGGGCTGCCAGGTCCCACTGCAGGCTGTGCCAGATTGTCACAACATGAGTTAGGTCTTTGAGACGGTTTAGTTTGAACCTGGCCCTGGAAAACACAGATGACCACATACTGCTTCTGCAAGAAGGAGCTGAGAGGATGTAGTGTGGAACATGCCATGCAGTCTGGGATGTCCTCCAGCTCAGTCTGAGTAGGCAGCAAGAAGCACAGTTCAAGGAGCTTTTTTCCTGTAGCACCTGCAGGCTGTTAGCCAGCAGACTGCACCAGCTCAGTGATGGTTTGTGCTGGGTCAGCATCTTTGAGAGCTGGCACATTTAAGCCCCTTGCTCTCTCCTAGGCCCTAGATGTCCATCTCTGCTGTAGCTTGTTGTCTGCCCCCTGCTCAGGGCTTGTTTGCATCCCCTGTGTGTGTGGCAGCTGGCTCTGACACTTCCCTTACTGCCATGTTCCTTGTGTTTGTGGTGCTTCACACACGGTGTTTAGCCCAGCCACCTCGCTGCCATCAGCCCTGCTGGTGCCCCAGACCCTTCATTTGCTGCACTCCTGACAACAGAAAACCCCATGTGCGCACCTGAGCCACAGGTGAAGGGCACACTGCGCAGAACAGCCTCTGCCGTGGGCTCCTGCTCCCTGGAGCTCCCTGTCTGCGTGGCTGTGTGGCCTGAGAGCCTTCCATGGATCTCTGCCTTTGGCAGGCCAGTCCAAACACAGGCACCTTGCAGGGGAGGGACTTGAAGTCCCTTGAGGGGAAACACAAGTGTCTTGGGGGGTTGTACATCAGGTGCTTCAAGGAAAAGGGCAATTCTTTGTGCACTGTGGCTGGATGTGGCTCCCTGGCCTCTCTTCCCCTGCAGGACTGTGGTCGCTGAGCTATGAGCAGGAGCTCACCACACCGCTGCACATCACGGCCAGCCGGGGCTACACCGACTGCCTGCGGCTCCTGCTGCTCCACGGCGCTGCCGTCGACTTTGCTCCGGGGGGCAAGACGGCCCTGCACGAGGCTTGTGCAGCTGCCAGCACCGACTGTGTGCGCCTGCTGCTCAGCTCCGGAGCTGATCCTGAGGCTGTCTCTGAGGATGGCTACAGGCCCCTGCACCTCTGCAAGAGCTCAGACTCCATCGAGTGAGTTCTGCTCGGGGGAGCACAGCCAGCCTCCCTCTCCCTCAAGCCTAATCCCTGTAGGAGGGGTCCCTGAAGGTGGGTTGATGGGTGCAGAATGGGGGTGGCTTTGGTGCCTGTTCCTGGGCCAGGATAACCTCTGAGGTCAAACAGATGACTGCAAGCTCGTGTCTTTAGCAGATGCAGCTGAGCCAGGTGCTGCTGTCTGGTCTGCCCACCAGCAACGTGGAGCCAGTGGTCGCACTGCAATGTTCAGGGCATTCCTGAGCAGATCCACTGCATATGTGAGCAGGCACCAGGTGTGACAGCAACTCAAGAGAGCTGTGCGGAGTTAGCTGAAATTAGGGTGGCAATATCTCTACTCACCAGTCATCCTGGCTTAAAACCACTGCTCCGGGGCACAAGGAACAGGGATTTTTGGACTCTAGGGAAAAGCTGTGGGATGGTACAGATGTGGGGGCTGGGAGGTAGGATGGGAGGTGGAGATGAGAAATGGTCACACAGTTGTCTTGGCCCACTCAGGTGTGTCCGGCAGCTGCTGCAGCATGGTGCCAGTGCAAACAGTCGGACAGAGGAGGAGAATGACACAGCACTGCACGTGGCATCACAGCACGGCCTGGCAGAGCATGTCGAGCTGCTTCTGCGCCATGGGGCTGAACTGGAGGTAAAGAACAAGGAGGGGCAAACGCCCCTGAATGCTGCCTGTGCTCAGCGCCATCAGCCCCAGGACATGGACCGGTACTACCGGGTCTGCCGGCTGCTGGTGGAGAGTGGTGCCAGCATCAACGCTGCGGATCGGGACCAGCAGCACCCACTTCACCTTGCCTGCAAGAATGCCAATGCTCAAATTGCAGAGTTACTGCTGGCCCGGGGTGCCAATGTCAATGTCATGAACTATGGTGGCAACACGGCCCTGCACAACATCCTGCAAGTAGCTGCCTACAAGCTAGAGCATCGCCCGGAGCTCGTGGTGCGAGCACTGCTCAACCATGGAGCCGTCCGCATCTGGCCAGGCTCCCTCCTCAAGGTGCGGGGCTCCAGCAGTGCTGGGAGGGTGGTGGGAGGGGAAGGTTGTGAACAACATCAGGGCCCCAGTGGGCCCTCCTGTCACAGCAGGGCTTGTTCCATGGCAGCCTGTTTGCTGTCCTGCCCTGCTCTGCCCAGGGCCTGGGAAGGGAGAACTGGCATTATGGGAGAACTGGTATGGGATGGTATCCCTGATGTTTTCTCCTGGGGTGTGTTTTCCTGTAGGACTCTCCTTCTTCTGTCTGCTAAGCTGTGTAGACAGTACTCACCCAGTTTCCACAATCACTTGCTCTGGAAAGTGTTGGTCCTTTTTCTTTGCAGACAGTCTCTTCTCAGGGGCACACCCTCCAGCTCCTGCTGTCTCTGCAAGACACCAGCAGACAAAGGGTTAATTTCCTGTCTTAATTCCTGAGCAGTGCAATAATTACCCAGCCCGGAGATCAGCAGATTGCTCTCCCCTTTGGGAAAATACAGGAAAATCAACAATTAACACTAATTAATCTCCTATTAACGCCAGATAATGAGGATCACTGGTACAGCCAGAATAGACTCTGACAGCTACTGCTGGCCTGGGCCATGGGGAGTGGCAGCCTGAAGCCAGGGAAATCTGCCTCTGTGTGGCTTTGCCTGGGTAGGGTGTGCCCCAAAGGCTGCACGGTTGCTAGGTACATGGCATTGGTGTGTCACCTGCACCTAGGTGAATGTGGAATGCACCAGAGATGTTGTACAAATGTGTGAAGTCTTCTGGGGCTTTATGAAGCCCTTGACATGGGTACAGCACTGCTTAAGACACAGGAACAGATGTCTCTGTAGCCCTGCACCAAACAGGCACAATCCCGCGGCCCTCAACAGAGGCAGAGTGTGCTGTGCTCTGGCTGATCACAGAATGAGTGCCAGACCCCGCCCTGAATGGCTCTTGCTCTAACTACCAAAATGTGAGGTAAGGAACCTGGTGTAAAGCAGAGTGTTGGTGTTTATGAGCTACTTGCAGCAGTGAAGCTGATGGAGATCATCATCCCAGCCATGTATGATGGTCCCTGTGTCTGAGGAGAAGCTGTGGGGACCCGGTTGTGTTGAAGGCAGCCATGCTGTGCAGGTTGGGTGATGGCTCAGTCACCATCTTTGCAAGGAGGGATGCTCTGGTGCTTCATACCTGCAGTGGTTTTCCTCTCCTGGGTCAGCATGCGGGAAGGACAGGAGTTCACCAGATTTACCATATCTGGGTTTGAGCAGTGTTTTACTCACCTCAGAGGAGGTGACAGTGGGGCTTGCAGGACCTTGTCCAATGATGGTGATCACCTGCTCTCTCCCTGGCCAGGTGCTGCGGTACTGCCACACCTGCCCACGTGTCATCGAGGCCCTGGTGAACAGCTACACCCATGTGCGCGTCTCTGAGGACTGGGTGGAAGCAGTTCCAGTAGAGGTTGTACAGGTGAGGGAACAAATGCCTACTGCTGGCTGAAGAGCACAAGTCCAGGTTTTGATGGCTTGCCGGAGCATCTGGGCCTGGAGGGGGTTGGGCAGTGTGGGGTTGCCAGACACAGGGATGGTGCTGACGGGGACAGGGAGGATGCTCCATAGTGAGGTAAATGGAGGTCCGGTTCTACCTCTGGTCCCAGGGTGATATCTTCAGCTTTGTATGCCTCTGGTCCTTTCTTCTCTTTGTAGAAATACCCATGTTTCTACCAGTCACTTTTCTCCCTGGGGCACAGACCTCGCTCCTTGCAGCACCTGGCTCGCTGCACTCTCAGGACCATCCTGGAGGGCCGGCTGCTTCTGGTCCTGTCCCGGCTACACCTGCCAAGTGCCCTGCACCAGTTCCTGCTGCTCGGCTTTGAGGATGTTCTCTACTAGGGGTTGTGGTTCCAATCCTGCTCTGCCTTTCAGTGTAGATGTTCCATCCCAGCCAATGCAGTCTGTGCTTTCCCCTCACCCCCTTCCCCTCAGCCCACTCCTACCTGGCCACAGTAGCCCCCTGTGCCAAGCCTGTTGCTGTGTCCCAGTCCCAACCAGCCTTGTGCTCTGCCTCATGCACCTGTTTTGGAGCATTCTGTTTCTCCATACTAACCAGCACAGACTCCAGACTAAGAAAAGGAGGCATGGGGATTAGGGCATTCTGTGGGACAAGGAGCAAAGACACTGCATGGATCACAGGCTTTAGTAGTAGGATATCGGTTTCCCTATCCCAAATCCAAATACTCTAGCCTGTACTAGGCAACTCTGGTGCCCTGAATGTTTGCTGTGATCCTGTCTTTAGTCAAGTTGTTTATGGTCTGTACCCAAAGGTATTTGAAATAAATCCTGGTCTTTATACCTACCTGAGCATGACCTCTATGTTTCCTTGAAGACTGTCCTGACAGAGCTCACCTGACATGTCATGGGTTGTGGCATATGCACTCAGACCTGTGTGCCCACCTGCTTCTCAGAGGGAAATGTGTGGTAGGTGTTCCAATCAAACCCCTTTAATGAAGGTACAATGTCTGGGTTACCTGACTCAGGAGCTTGGGGAGGATGGCAGTGCCTGTGCAGCACTGGGGACTTCATCGCTGGGTGAGCAGGCACGTGCCCTGAAAATGCTGCTTCCCTGGGCAGAGAGCAGCCAGCACCTGCAGAGCACTGTGAGGGTTCACACTGTGGCCTGGGCTGCACCACACTCTCGACAAGGTAAAGGGAAAAGTTTGATCCTGCGACTTCAAGACACAGTTGTAAAGAAGAGAAGCGCTATCCATCCTTTAAAGATCTGCTGTAAGCAAACTCCATTACTGCTTCTGGCTCAAGGAGTACCTTGAGCACCACAGCTGTGGCTGGCACAGGTACCCAGGGCAGCATACTGTGGGTCCCTCCTCTTTCTGCACTCGTTCTGCCTGGCCTCTCTTCACGGCCACATCAACAGTAGGACTCTGCAACATGCAGCTCTGAAGACAAAGCTGTTTGACAGACCCAATGGGGCTGTCTGTTCCTGCCTCTCTGGGCACATGGGCTGTGGCTCTGTGCCTTCAGTTACTGTCACCTTATACTGCCAGGCCCTGCTGCTCTGAGGGGGAGAGCCCAAAATCACACTGTGAGGTTGATTGTGCTGTTCCTAATGTGCCTGCACTGCTGATGTGCCACAGCAGGAATGCTAACAGGGTACAAGAGGGATGTGGTACAGGTGTGCACAAGGTGCCTGGAAAGCACTTGTGGCTGCCTTTGTGTAGGTACTGTTGCAGTATAGAGATGGTATATCTCAGGAATGTTTAACTATGTGTTTTATGGCATCCAGGGGCAGAGAGGTGAGGTGTTGGCTTGAGGTGACCACAATGATCTGCAAAACAGGGATGAAGTGTACAGGGGAGCCAAAGTTTTTAAAATACACCCATAATGGCCTGCCCTCTCACCATGGACCAGCAGTGCATTTCCCTTGAACCAGGGTGGGAACTGAGTCTGAAATTATCTCCTTCCTGCTAGCTGAACTGGCTTGTCTGCTCAGGTGATCTGTTTTTGGGATCAGGGCCAGTGGTCTTGTTCCCAAAGTCCAATCACCAGAGAGTTCATTTTAGCCAGGTGATGCCTGTGAGTGACGGAGGAACAGGAAGGTTTGTCATTTTTGGTGGCAGCACAATCTGGGATTGCCTTAGCCTGAGCTGGTGTCTGGGTCTGAAGGCAGCCTGCAGAGCAGTGCATCAGGGCAGGTGTACCATCCTTCTCTTCAACATTGTCCCTATGCCCTCAGTAACTGGTGCTCAGTAATGCATGCTCAGCCACTAAAATAATATCTCCTTAAGAACAGGGAAGGGTTGAATTTAATGGTTTGCTTTATTTTGTAGTTGTTATTTGCAACTATTATGCTTATAGCTGTTTCCTGGGTCTTGCTGGTTGCTTTTTCCAGTTCTAAGGCTGCTCTGCGCTGGGTGATGAGGGCAGCTCTGGCTCTTCCGGCAGGAAGAGGTGAACCCACAGGGTTTGGTTTCTGCAAATGCAGGAGCAGACGGAGCTCTGGCACATCCTAGTCCTTCCCGGACAAAGGCGTTGTGGCCCAGACGGGCACCTGCTGCAACAAAGGATCCATGATGGGGCTGCAGGTGCATTTCCAGGGCTCCTCTCAGAGCCACCAGATTTGCAGACAGAGCATCCTAGTGTGCACCAGCCCATCAGGGAGGGCTGAGGTCAGGTGGGTGGCCGAGAGGGATAGGCTATCCCCTGGCCACACATCTTCAGAAACTGAATTTTGTCTGTGCTCCCACCAAAATTGGAAGGGCAGGAGTTCATTACGCATAAGGATGCCACTGGGTAACAGTCTTCAAGGAATGTGAGGCTGGTAGGAAAAGGGAAAAACCTTTTACAGAGTGACCAAGGCAACTGGTGGGGAAAAAACTAAACCGAATCAAACCAACCCACCAGAAAAGCTTCTGGGAGCTCCAGCCCTTGGCAAACGGATACAATCAGAAAGGCTCAAGCTAAGATGCAGGCTGAGTGCAAATGCTCTGAGTTCAACTCAGTTATGCTAATTGATTAGCAATTGATTTTCAAAAACATTTACAAGAACAGATTTTAAAAGGTTTAATGTTCCAGAGCACGTTCTGGCAATTTAATAAGCTTTGCTCTTTTCTCAGGTTTCTGAAGGGGAAATTCCTAGTGCAGCATTGGATCTACTTGCTGGGACAATTTTGCCAGGGAAATTTAACCATCCCGAGTGGGAGGGCTGTGGTCTCCACTGAGAGCACCAAGTGTTGGGCGATGTTAGCACTGCGACACGGGGTTCTGGTGTGTTTTTACCAGCTGCTGCAGGCACAGGCAGCTGCTGGTCACTTCTGTGTCCTGGGTTTGCTGGGAATGTCTTTTGGGCACAGGCTGCTGCTCCTGCTTCAGCATTCACCTGGGTTTGTCAGCAGAGCAGTCAAGGCAAGATGCACCCTTAGAAGTGGCTGGAGAGATGTGAGTCCGCCACTGCATTCTCAGTGCAGCCATTCGAGTGACATGCTCTGGGAAAAAGTCATCCCAGTTCTAGGCAGAAGTTTCCATCCCCACTGCAGCCACTGGATCCTGCTTTGACCCTCCCTGTGCAGCCAAAGCCCTGCCCATCCCTGGTATCCCCTTTTGACAGACAACCAGCACTCTCTGCAGGCTTCCCAGCCTCAAGCACCTGCTTGACTCTCACTCGATTTTTCCTGTGCCTCAGTAAAGAGCATGAGGCCATAATGGGGGTTAACAGTAATGGTACTTACAGCCACAAAGCAAGTAGAGAAAAGCTCTTCCCCAGCATGTCTGTCCCCACCCTGAGTTGTATCCTGCTTCTTAGGTAGTTTTGAGTCAAAAAAGCATCTTTGTATTTTTTGGTTGTGGAGAGACTTTTTTTTCTGCCATAAATTTGACCAGTCACTTTTTGGACCTGTGTATATTTGAGCATTCTGATGCCCTTGTGGCAAGGAGAGAAGAATTGCACAGTATATTGATCACCTCCCTCTATTTATCTTTCTGCTGTCACTGTCATGTTTCATTTGATGCCACGTAAGTATATATGGGCAATGATTGTCTTTCTCGTCATCATATTATTTAAAACTATGCAGATCTATGCTATTTCTCTCCTTATTTGGGCTGCAATTGTGTTCAGCAGTGCTGTTCCTGTGTCGAAGCTGTCACCCAGCCCTTACGCCACATACAGGGCTTCCCTGGGCCTTTACTGGTTGCAGTGCATCCCTCGGAGATGGAGGGAGGACATCTGTGCACAGCACTCGAAACGGGATTGTGCTGTGGTTGTGTAACGGTTGTTCTGTCGTACATTTGAGATCCACACAAATGCTCAGGAACCTTGGATTCAAATTTGCCATGATTTGACCAGTTGCACAGCCCAGGAGGAGGCCTGAGCGGTGATGCCCTCCAGTCAGTGTGGTCTGTGCTCTGATGGCGGATGTTGCAACCTCTAATGTTTTTCAGGCTTGCTGTCCCTGATTTAAAGTGAAGCCCCATTCTTCTTACTTATATGTTGCACCTTATACTTCACTGTAACAAACCAGGCTGTTCATGAGCCTGGTGTTTCCAGCAACCCAGATCAGGTTGTCTTGGGCAAGTGCCACCTGTTACTTTTACCATCCCAACAATTAATTTTTATCCATTCCAATAATTTTATCGGCAATTGTTTTTTATTTCTCTGATTGCTAATAGCATATAGCATTGATATGCGAAGAGAATAGAGCTAGAACTACGTCTGTCAAATGGCTGTGTAAGATAAGTCTCCTCAGTCACCAAGTTCTTTTGGATCTGTTAATACTGAGCACGCTAACTGCAGCATACATGCAGCATACAGCTAATTTTTCTTATTAGAATGCCATGCAGCACTTAGTCAAATGACTTACAGGATTCTAAGCTTGGCCCATCTCTCTCATTAGCTCTATCAAACTTGTAGGCTTATAAAAAAGGTAAATAAAATCATTTGAAAGTACTTCTTTCAAATTCCATTAAATTGGGTTCTAGTTTTTACTAACTTGCCCAGGACATCCTTTGACTGCTTTTCTGTGATTGCTTGGGAGGTATGTTGAACTAACTGCTCTGTAGTTTCTTGGATATCCATGTGAACACATTTAAATACTGACAAGACATTGGTATTTTTCCCCCTAGTAATCTTAAGTTCCCCAGTGTGCCATGATTTGTTATAAAGAAAAAAATAAACGGTTCAGTGAACTCATTAGCCAATTAAATACTCTTGGCTGTAAGCTCTTCTCCTGCACATTATAAAAATTGTTACTTACACAGTTTAGCATCTTCCTTAATTACTGATGAAATAGAAAGTATTTCATTACCACTGTAAAATATGAATATTGCACATAGTTGTTCCAAATGCAGAGCAGAAATATTTAGTGAGTTACTGGTTTTCATTATGCAGAATGTGTGTTGCACACAGACACCTGGGGCAGGTGCCCAGTGCCTGCAGGTCTCTGGGTTCTCTGCTGCAGGGGCATCCTGTTCTAGGGTTGATGTTTCAGAAAGTTTGAGAAATTGGAGGGGTTCAGAGTAGCACCATGAGTGGAGGATGGGCTGCAGTGGCTCCTAGCCGTGGGGGCTGTGGAGAGGGTGGGTTGGACACACCGAGGTTGCTCCTCAGAGTCCCATGGGCAGGTGTGGGTGCCTGTTCTCCATTTCAGGGTTCACACGGCAGGAGGGGCTGAGAGCCCCCTCCCAAAGAGCACCAAGGGCCCTTCACTGTCCCCTCACGCCCACTGTTTGGACCCTACTGCACCTTCTTGCTCAACCTCCCTGCAGGGTTCATTCAGCGCTGTCAGGCCTTCCGAGTCGCACTTGGAGGTAAAACTAGATCCAGTGCCTGGAAATCGAACCTGGGCAAACACATATTAGAAATGAGACATTTTTAATAGCAAGGGCACTTAATCTTCCAGTTAATTGCATCTTAGAACAGGTTATCATGGTGGATGCAGATTTTTTATCTCAGGGGTTATTTTAAAATCACGTGGGGATCTGCCCTAGCCCAGACCAGGGATCGTCTGCATGGTGCTCAGCCCAGTCCCAAAGAGATCAGGCTGATTAATTACAGATCTATGAACCACTCCCCTGCACTGGGCTGCCACAAGCTGCTGTCTGTGTCACACCACTGAGACTGTGTTTGGCCCCATGATAATAAGCTCCGGTTTCCCTTCCCAGCACTGCCGACTCCATTGACACCTCATTGACAGCTCTGACTTGACCGGAGTTTCCTTCGTTTTGACCCCACTGGTTTGTACTGGTTCTATCACCTTCCTTGCTCTGAATGTGCTGCCTGCAGTGGTTTCTGAGAAAGACATTCTGAAATAAATGGTGATCCTGCTTTTATTAAGTTATTTAAATATTTGCTCTTACACTATTTCTCTCACAAGCTTTAGCTTTGACATCTCAGCTGTTTGGCAGCACCAGGCATGTTCCCCTTGAGTGGGATGGACAGCGGTCAGGAGTTCCAGAGGACCCCAGGGCTGGAAGTGACCCACAACGGCAAACCCCATCCTTTTCCCAGCACATGAGCACCTCACCCTGGCTGTGATTTCCCCCTGAAGAGGGACTGCAAGGTGCCCTGACTCAGGGTAGTAGGAACCTCAGTGTCCATCCCAAGCTGTGACCCCCCCCCCC
>VZTI01002276.1:118650-155926 GCA_013397865.1 Struthidea cinerea | reverse complement strand
CGCGCTGCCGCTGGCGCCCGCCCGTGTATAGCTGTGATTTCAATAAATTATTTTCTATGGAGCAAGACCACGTCCTTCCTCGCTGCAGGGACGGGGGTCCCGCGGCCCCGGCCTGGCGCGGGCAGAGAAGGGGAACGAGGTAGGGAGAGGGATGGGAACAGGGACAGCAAGAGGGACAGGGACACGGGCAGGGGCAGCGGGCGGCGGCGCCGACCCCGAGGGGCGGCCGCGGAGGTCGGGGAGGGCGAGCGGACGGGAAGAAGGGGAGGCTCCGGGGCTCACCCGCCCCGAGGCCGGTGCCGGTACCGGGGCCCGCGGAGCCAGAGGCTGTGCGAGCAGCAGCGGTGGCCTTGCGGGCTCCATTGTACCCGCTGCTGTGCGGGTGCCGAGACGCGGGAGGGAGAAGAGGAGGGGCCGGGAAGCGCCCGGGAGCATCCCCAGGTCGGCCTTCCCGCCGGCGGAGCCGGGGCCAGGACTGGTTCGGGACCGCCTCCGCAGCTCATCCCGGGGTGGGGGAATGTGTGTGCTGCTGCAGACTCCCAGCACGGCTGCAGCCCCTGTCCTGGCCCGGGACAGCCGGTTCCCTGGGGCTGAGGCCCTGGGACAGGAGCAACAACAAAAGGGGCTCGCACATCCAGGCCAGCCATTCTCTGCTCTCGGGAGCTATCGCATGAGATGCTGCTTCCACAGCCAGCCATCTCAGGTACTGAGCCCAAACCCAGAACCCCATGAAGATCCAGTTTTGCACAGGGCACAGCTGCAATCCCAGTCAACAGCACAAGGGCTATGTGGCTCCCTGGGTGTCCAGCCTTGGGAACCTCTGCTCTAGTTTGGCAAACATCAGTGAGTCCATGGGGCAAGGGAGCTCCTATGCCTGTAGCAACACCCATGGCAATGCCACCAGAGGTTCCTGGAGAGGGAGAAGGCTCTCTCCAAGGTTTTGCTGGGGCATCAATTGCTCAGAGGTTTGATAGGGAGTTTGGATCACAAAGGGTCAAGCCAGCCGTTGTCACCTTCCCTGGGAGACACAGCTTGGGAGAGCAGGAAATATCCCTGACAGCCAGAGCTGACTCCACCTTCCTGAGCACCCTCCCTGATGCCATAGCAAGGGCTGGGCCATCTCTATGCTGCCTGGGGAGCAGTGCTCCCTCCCCATGTCCCTTCCCTCTTTGGCAGGTACATTCTGTTCACCTGGAATGTGGGGCCCATGCTCAGCCTGTACAGCTGAGTCCTCCTGCAGTGCCCTGGAGCTTCAGAGCACTGGGGGGTGGCTGTCCCTGCCCTTTGGCTGTTGGCTCCAGTTGGCTTGTGTGGCCAACAGACACAGACACAGCTCAGATCAGAGCAACCATTTGGACAAAGCTGTGCTTCTAGATGTCCTTGGTGGGTGCCTCTTTCCACAGAAATATTTGCTGCAGATCCCGAGACAGTTCTGTGGGATCCTTTCAGGATTTGGTTTCTCAGCACAGCTGGCTTCCATTGCAGGACACCTGCCTCTGTCCCTGCACCACTGACCCAGGAACAAGAAACAAGTCCTCAGGAACTGCCTGGCCTGGTGTTGCTCACAGCATCCCCAGCATGGATTTGTCCTGTTCAGGTAGCAACACCTGCTGGCATTCCCTCTGGATCAGGCGAGTAAATGTCCTTTGGCAGCAGTCCCCAGTGCCCTGCTCTAAGGAAAACTGTCAGCTCCCTTTTCAACAGGCCGGGGTAGAGCTGCCTGCACCTGCACCACTTCTCCGTCCCCAGGTGGGTCTTGGTCTGAGACAGGGACTGAGCTGTGCTACGTGGCTGCAGAGGGGACACAGCTGTTTGCAGCGACTGCAATGGCTCTGGCACATGAACTGTACTCACATCTCTGTGTGGGAGGGCAGGGGGCAGGGTAAAGCCATTCTGCAGCTACAAGCAGGGCTCTGCCACTACAAATGTGTCCACATGAGGGGTCTGTGCCACTGCAGCCGATCACAGCACAGCAGTGCACATTAACCACAACACTCCGGAAAGTGTCCACAGATCTAGGGTTGGGGCAGCGATATTAAAAGGAGTCAAGTTTTATTTTAAGGTCCAAGAACTCCCTTATTCCCACTGGGCATTTCTAACTGACACTGGCTTGTCTGCCCCAGTGGCAGCACTGGTTTATTGTGTCTTTAACCCTCCTCCCCCACTGTACAGGCCACTGCCCACCCGAAATCCGTGTGCAGAGCACTCCCGCTCCACTGCATGCTCATCCATTGACTGCTGCTGAGGTGGATACACCACCTACAGTTTTCAGCTGCATGAAAGATTTTTGTTGTTGTTGCTGTTGTTGTATTAGACCAGTCCCAGAGCCCATACGCACTGCAGCCCTACAAACAGCCATGTTAAAACCCCCACAAATGCTGCAGAGGTGCAGCTCTGTGTACTGCTGCTGGAGGTGACAGACTCATGCTGTCACCAGCGCTGCTGGAGAGAGCTGCAGAGCAGCAGAGTGTTCCTGGCACCGAGCAGAGCAGAGCAGAGCTCCCTGTGAACCCTGAGCATTGTGACGGCTCTGGTGCCTCCTGCACAGCAGAGAGCACAGCACTGCACAGCGAGCACGGTGCACAGCACTGCCCATATTGTACAGCGAGGGCACTGCCCACACTGCCCAGCAAGCACGGTGCATGGCACTGCCCACACTGCACGAAGCAGCTGTGGTCTGTCCTCAGACGGGAGAGCTATGGGGGCCCCCATGAGCTGGAGCTCTGGGTCCTGTGTCGGACTGGGGTTGGTGGGAGGAGAGCTGCAATGAAAAACTGGGCAGTAAAGACAGACCCAGGGCAACTGAGCCATGAAGCTGGATGGGGCCTTGGGAGGTCTCTGCTCCAACAACTGCTCAAAGCCTGTCCCATTCAAGATGCTGAAGAACTTGCCCATCTGACTTCCAGTATCTCCAAGGGTGGGCAACCCCTCCTCTTCGGGCCCCTGTACCACTGTCCAACCACCTTCTTAGTATGTTTTTTTTCCTTGCATCTGTTTGGAATTTCCCATCTACCAGCTTCTGGCTGTTATCCTGTGTCCTGGAGGAGGAACTGGTGGGGAAGGAATGCAAACACACACGCTGGTACGCGTGTACGTGCGCGTGTACACGCACACATGGGCACACACGTGTGCACACACAGAGTAAAAGGTAGATACAGGTGCAGGCACAGAGATAAATACATACAGTGTGTATGTACATGGACATGTGTTTGTTTACATAAATATGTTTATACACATGTAGATTTATACACACATTCATATGAACAAGACTTATTTGCCCTAAGGACAGCAATTTCAGCATTTACAAGGGAATTCTCCCTACCCAAACCTGTCCACTTGTTTACCTGTATGATGGTTCTTAAAGAACTGGGAAAGGAGCAGGGATTGCATCCCACAGAGCGTTTATTCACTCAGCACAACAAAGCTGGTTCTCAGCATTCCCTGACAAGGGGCTTTTATGAAGATGTGATGGCCCACAATATGGTGCTGGTGGCTCCAGGGGCAGCTCAGGTGCAGGAGAGAAACAATTTCCCAATGGCTGGCACCTGGGAAGGGTCAGGAGCTCCCTCTGACCACTCCCCAACTCCTTTGCAGCCTGTCCCCACCAGCCAGGCTGGAACTCCCCACAGGGCTTTGTGAGTCCCTGTGCTGTGGGCATCTGCGCCCGACAGCCGTGAATGGGCACAGGGTGCAGGTGTTGTAGTGGAGTGTGTTGGTGCTGCACCTTAGTGAGCACAGGCCAAGGGAGCTCGGAGCTGTCACACCTGTGCCTTTCCTGCCAGAGGCAAGGCTGACTGGACACATGAAGGGACAGCCCTGTGGCAGGATCTCTGCTCTAGCCACCTCTCGTGAAGGCACCTCTGCATGTGCTCAGCATGTGAGCTCAGGGCTGGGCGGTGCTGCCCCATGCCCTGCTGCTGCCCACCTACAGATCCCCAGGAGGCTGTGCCTGCTCAGCTGGAGCTCCAAGAAGGCCTGTGGGGCTTCAATTGTAAGTTGTACCCTGTGGGGCTTTTTCTGGCTGTGCCCAGGCTCTCTGGGAAGTGCTGCAAAGCTGTGGTATGGCTGGTTTCCAGCCTGAGGCTGCATACTGTGGATTTACTCATGGCACAAGTCTGCATCCCTGGCTCCTGTCCTGTGGCACCCACCTCCCTCCCCCTTGCTCCAGCCTCAGCTCGATGGTGTGAGTGCTGCTGGCTGCCTGGGACAGGGTCCTCATGGTGCTGCCACGGAGCTGCAGTGGTCACTGCTGCTGCTCAGGGCCACGTAACACAGGGACAGTCCCACTGTGCCGCTGCCCTGGCACAGTCCTCTGGTGTACAGCAGAGCAGAGGGTTGGCCTGTGCCCTCCCTGGCATCAGCCTGAACACAGACACCTGACTCCTGCCCCCAAAAACAGACACAGTGCCCCTAAACACAGACACACAGCTCCTGCCCCTAAACACGGACACACACCTCTTCCCCTGAACACGGACATGGAGCTTCTGCTTCAGCCTGTCCTGGTCTGGGGCCATGAGAAGCCACATTGGTCACCTTGGCACCCAGATGTGCTCCAGCACTGGGGTAATGCTGGGCTGGGGCAAGGCAGGACAGGGCACAAGTGGTGCTGCTGGTGGGGTCTGACCCACTGCCGGGTGGAGGCTCTTTGGGATGGTGTCAGAGCCTGCAGGGATCTGGTGGCATTCCCGGCCCCAGGGTGCCAGCAAAGGGGCATCACCGGGATCCCCAGCACCTGTTTGCGATATGTGGGCGGCAGCAGGTCACAGGGCCTGTCTCCACAGGGCTGCGTGCCCACAGCAGTGCTGCTGCCAGCAGGACCCGGCCAGGGCTCTGGGTGCCTTGAGGGGGCTGCACCCCCCACAAGCACTGCATGGGCCGTGGGGAGCTGCTCAGGGCTGTGTGGCTCCAGAGCCTGGATGTTGATGATCTTTGTGGGTTCCTTCCAGTTCCGGGTATTGCATGGTTTTGATTCCAGAGCTGTCCCCGCGTGGCTCCTGGTGGCTCCATGGTCATCGCTCACAGACCCAACTCCAGCCCCGATGCCACAGGCAGAGTGTGGAGGCGGTGAGGGGTCTTCTGGGGTCAGAGCTGGGTCCAGGCAGGGCACCCGGGGGCTTGGGGCAGGGCTGGGATGGGAAGGGAGGCGCCAGGGCTGGGTAGGGCGGGATCCCATGCGGGAGATGATGTATGGGCAGATGTATCAGATCGCACAAGATAAACAAGCAGTGAATTTCATCAGGGCCCATCATGGCTTTAATTTGGCTGCCTAATGAGTCAGATCCAGCCGCGCAGATAAAAGTTGTCAGAGCCGCAGCCCTAATGAATTTCTTGCCACTTGTAATCAAGGCAGCTTGTCTGAGGGGGATGATTAATGGGCCCCAGAGGAGCTGCCGTCCCTCGGCTTCCATTCCCGCTAATGCAGTCGCCAGGAAATTAACCAAACCCAGCACTGGGCTGGGGCCAGGGCCGGTGTGGGGGCACCCATGGGCACCACGAGGGGACGGGAATGAGGGGTGACATGGGTGCAGGGGCCGGACTGGAAGTGGGACCAGGACTGGGACCAGGACCAGGACCAGGACCAGGACCAGGACCAGGACCAGGATGATGACATGGGCACACACAGCTGGAACACACCAAGGAGTGGAGGGGCTGGTGGAGGGACTGGGGCCACTGCCTGCAGACCCCAGCGAGGCAGCCCTCTGCCACGGGAGAGGCACAAGGAGGAGGCAGCAGGGGTTTGACAGGGATAGCTGAGGTACCTGTGGCAGGTGGGGGTGTCCTGGCACCTCCCTTCCTTGCAGCACTGTCACACAGGCTTGGGGCCCAAGGCCTGTGCCCAGTCCCGGTGCAGCAGAGCCTGGACCCCAGCACAGCTCAAAGAGACACTGGAGCCCCGAACTGCAGTTTGTGGTGTGGCCTGGGGTGCAGCCAGCCTGGAACTGCCAGCACTGGGGCTCTGCTGTGCCCACAGCTATGAGAAGCATGCAAAGTCAGGGCTGGCAGAGCAGACACACGGCTCCCTTCACTGCTCAGGGGTCTGCCTGTGCCTTGGGACTCGATGACACCCAGTCTTCGGTAGCCATAGCAGACTCCTCGCTCGCCCCGGCAGCCCAATGCTCCCTGCCCATCTCTGCCTTGCCCCATCCCAGCTTCACACTCGCTGTCCTGTGCACAGGGACCAGCTGGCCCAGCACTCCTGCCCGGCATGTCCCCTCTCCAGCACACCCCTCTGCTGTGCCCACCTCCCATCCCACCAGAGCTGTGCATTCCTCTGGGGCCATGTTCTGGCATTGTACCTCAGTGCCCAGGACTGGCACATCTCCCCTCTACCCCTCAGCACTCTGCCATGTTCCAGGGGCCCAGTTTGGCACAGGACTGCTGCTATCAGAGCCTGAGCCGGAGGAGAAGAGGCTGAACGTTTGTCAGTGTGGGCTGGAAAGTCACCAGACCCAGCTGCAAACCAGGGCTGCATCGGAGGCCCCAAAGGCAGCACACTGAGACGCTGGCCTGGCAGGAGGGGGGTTGCTTTATTGGCCTTTATCTCCTTGGCTGCAGATAACACACACAGGGCAACTCATGGAAAAGAAACCATATATACAGAGTGTCCATATAAATATTTCCAATGTACATTTTATACACAAGTGACAGAGACATTCCATAGCAGTGTCCAAAGCCTTGGGGTTCCAGCATTTAGCTAAAGGCTTGACCCCAATCCAAAGAGAGAGATGCTCCTCTCCTCTCCTCTTGCTCAGCCAGAGACCAGCCCCACCTGGGCAGCAGCGGGAGCCAGCGGGAGGCTCTGATGGAGACACTGTGTATGGCTTGGAGCTTGGAGCTTTGACCTGGAAGGACAGTGACTCTACAGACAGACAGACAGACAGACAGAGCTGGGGATCCCGAGGTGACCATCCTCTTCACCCTCCAGATCACCAGGGAGGCTGGGGAGGCCTTTGTCCAGGGGCTGCGCTGGGGAGATGCCACCCTTGCATCAGCGCATGGGGAGCGGTATCGGTGCGTGCATCCCTCCTGCACCGGCCAGAAGCAGAGGAGCATGGGGGTGCAGTGGAGAAAGATGCACCTCCTGCTGCCCCCCACCTCACCACTGCACTGCGGGGTGTGGCGAGGCCAGCGTGGATGGAGAGCAGGAGGGAAGTGCCCAAACTGACCTGCCTGAGGGAGTAGGTGCAGCCATCAGCCTCCCTGGTACTGCTGTGCAGGGCGGGGCTACACACCTGAACTGCCCCCAGCCCCTGCTTTATCTACAGATGTGTGTGATGGGGGGCAGGAGAAACTGCCCCCCCATCCATGTACCGGTCACAAGAATGGGGTGCACTGGAGCCACCCCAGGGATTATGCGGGAGCCCCTCCACAAGCTGACAGCACCGGGTCTGCACAGTTGCACGGTGAGACGTGGCTGGAACCAGCGCAGAGGAGCAGGATGCTGGCTCCCGGCTGGCTCCCAGCCTCCTCTTGGCTGGAACGGGGGTTCTGGTGGGGGCAAGCACCGCGGGGGCCTATCTGTGCTGCTCTCAGACCCACTCCTGCGGCCCTGGTCCCCGGCAGGGCTGGAGGGCAGCTGTGCGGCAACCGGAGGGCCCACGCAGGGCTAGACCGTGCTGGGGCTGGCGCTGAACTCAACCGGCGCCGCGGCGCAGGCGTTGTTGTTGGCATTGGCGTTGCGGCGGGGCAGGCTGGGGGTCAGCGTGGCAGCGCTGTCACTGGGGCAGCCGTGCTGCAGCAGGATGTCGATGCACTCCTGGCTGCCGGCTCGCCGAGCATAGGCCAGTGGGGTCAGGCCCCGAGCGTCCTGGCTCTTCACATCCACTCCGTACTGCCAGGAGAGAAGCAGCTGGTCAGTGGTACCTGGGTACTGTGTGCCCATGGGCACAGGAGTGGCAAGGAGCAGAGGGGCTCTGGGGTAGGCAGGAAGAGGGAGCTGGGACGGTGGCAGGGACAGGGAGCCAAGAGAGTGGGCAGGTCGGCAGCAGTGGGCATGTGGGAGAACCCGCGGAATCAGGATGGATAAAGGCTGCCTTGTGCCCTGGTAGCAGGGAGGTGGGGAAGCACCAGGATAGCACCAGAAGCCCTGTGGTGGAGGCTGCAGGCTCTGTCTTACCCAGATGAGCAGCTGCGTGAAGACTACGTTGGCCATTGCGCAGGAGAGATGCAGCGCTGTGCGCCCGTCTCCATCTCCGTAGGTCTCATTCACTTCCTCCTTGGTGCCATGGGCCAGGAGCGTCACCACAAGGCGCAGGTCATCCTCCACCACGGCCCGCAGCAGCTGCTGCCCCAGCGGGATGTCAGACTGGGGCAGTGGGGCCAGAAAGAGCTTCTGCTCATACTTAGCCCGGATCCAGCGCTCCTTCTCCTCCCTGCCAGACAGGACATTGTCACTGTCACAGTTGAGACAACTTGCCTGGGTCCCATGCACAAAAGGACATGAGTTATCCGCACTGCCACGTGAACATACTTGTGTGAGCAGTGAACGTCTGTCACACCCAGGTATGTTCTGCATAGCCCCTGCGGTGCCTCTGTGCCCACAGCTGCTACTGGGGCTGTCACCCCACTCTGGACACCTGCCTGGCACCTGCCTGACCTCCTTACAGCTCCCTATGGACACTGTATGCTTATGTCCATGCCTGTACAGCAGCAGTGTCTTGCACCCAGACCCCACACCTGTCCCTATGCACCTCCATGCTGCAGCCCCTCGCACCCAATGCTGCGTGCCGGTACCGTGGCAGCACAGGGACCGTCCCTATCCCGTGCTTGTGTGGGGCCATGGCCAGCGGCAGGAGAAGGTTAGTGCTGCACACGCCAGCCCGGTGCCACGGGAGGCACCTTATCGCTGCCGCCGTCTCGCCTGGTGCAAACAAAGGCGGTGTCCGCGTCCGTCCCGCCGGGGCCGCAGGGCCGGCGGATCGATGTGCGCCGTGCCGCCGCTATCTGCTGCCTTTCTGTCCATCTGCATCTGGCGGGCGGCCATCAATGCCCCGCGCCGAGCATGCTCGCTGCCGCCGCCCCCTGACCCGCGCTCAGCCGCTGATAAGCCACAGAATGGGCTCTCGTTGGGATGAGTGACAGGAGAGCGGCTCCGATAGGGACAGACAAGGGCCTGAAAGGGACAGACCCTGGAGACCTGCACGACGCTGCCAAGCCATCTCTGTTAACCCCTTCGGCTTTGCAGCCAGCCTCAGCTCTCACAGTCACCGCATGGCTGTGGCCGCCATGGAGCCCCACTGCCCCACCAGGACGGCAGGAGAGGGTGGCCAGTGCCTCGCAGGCGGGCAGGACCCCCAACACTGGAGCATCTTGAGGAATCCTGCCTGCCTCAATAGCTGCTCCCAATCCCCTGTAGTGTCCCCCAGCCCTCCTGGTGTGGTTCCCAAGAAGCATCTCTGGGGTTCACCACCTCCCTTACCGACTGCTCTCAGGCGTGGGCTTGGGGTACCCCTCCACCATTCCCTCCCAGACAGCGTTTGCAAGTGCGTTGCCGATGGCCGTCATGACCATAAGAAGCTCGCTAGGCCAGTCATCCAGGTCCAGGGAGCGCACACGGGACAGGTGGGTGCCCAGGTTGCGATGGATCCCGGAGCACTCGATGCACATGAGAGCGCCCAGGTTCAGACTGGCCCAGTCCGGATCTGAGGGCAGCAGGATCAGTGGGGGAGAGTTAATACCTGCCAAGACTCACCAGCCCATCTCCTGTGGTTCAGACTCGTATTTGCAGGCACCTGCCCACCAAAGCCTTCCCAGTTCAGTGTCCCTGGGAGGGGTGGGCACGGAGAGGACAGGACCTCAGGCTGGCCAGTGAGGGGTCATGGGCCAGTGTGGCAGGTGGGTCTGTACCCCAACCCTGAGGAGAAGGTCCACTGCAGGAGAGGACAGGACAGACACACAGAGCAGGTCTCTCTGGGCTGAGAGAGGGGGTGGCTGGGGTGGCTGGAGCCCCCTCCCCTCCTGGGTGAGCCCCCCGCCCAGTGCAGCATCTCTTACTCGGTGCATCGCAGTCCACGCAGAAGCTGTTCCCACGTGCGGTGCGGACGGCCTGCATGGCCTGTGCGTCGCCCTGGCTGCCCAGCCGAGCCTGCAAAGAACCCCACGAGACCCCCTTCACTGCAGGCCAGCCACCCTACCACATGTCCTGCACCCCTCCCAGCGTGCCACACCACACTCCATGAGGCTGGCCACCATGGGGGCTCTGACAACAGGGTCTGGAGCGGCCAGGTGTGCACCAGAGGAGCAGGGGACAGTGGGCCAGAGCGGGGAGAAAGGGCAGAGAGGTCCAGGGAGGGAATGAACCATGCAGGATCCAGCCACACAGGATGCAGAGTACTCCGTGGGGCCAGAGCCAGGCGGGGAAGAGGGGACAAGAAACCTGGGGGGAACTGCATAGTCCCAGGGACGGGACTGAACTCTCCCTGGGAGCAGAGGGATCAAGACAGGCTTCAGTGTGGACAGACAGGCAAGTGTGGGACATGGAGGAATGTGACAAAACAGATGCCAGAGAAGATACAACAGAAGTTGGCTAAGGCCTCTTACCTTGTTTTTGCTGCTCTCACAGCCCTGCAGGCTGGCCAGGATCTGGCTCTCAATGGCCTGCACCCAGAGCTCCCGCTCCTCTGATGTTGAGGCTTCAAAGAGCCATGTCTGGCCCGTCAGCGACACGATAATGAACTCAAATGGCTCATCTGGTTCTGGAAGAGAAAGGTGTGCCATGACACAGGGCTGGGAAGGAGGGGGTCTGCCATGGGACAGATCCCTGCAGGCCACTGCCATCCCCAAATGAGGGCTGAGGCAGCAGCAGAGCCCAGGAGGCTGGGACAGGCAAGTGCCTGCAGAGAAGAATCAGAGCTCTGTGCCAGTCCTCCCTCCCTCTGCCCCACACAGCTCCACTGCTTGTGCCCACTCTCCCTGCCCTGTGTCCCACCCTGAGAGAAAGCTGCCAACCTCTGGAGCAGTGAAATCGGCTCCTCTACCGAGCTGGTGCCTGCAGACAGCCCCAGCACCAGTGCTCAGTGCCCGCCCACGAGTGGCTTTGGAGCATGGGCCCTGCACATGGAGTGAGGTGGTGCAAGAAAGGCTGTGCAGTGGGCTCAGAGGCAGCTCTTCACCACGGCTTCAAAGGTGTTCTGCCCTGCTAACACCTGCCAGCCCGGCTCTGCCTCACATAGCCCCCCACAGGCACAGTTCATGGGGTGTCGTGTCTCAGCCTCACACCCAGCACCAGCACTTACCTTTTATTGCCAACTTCAGTAGTTAGTGCAGTAAATGACTTAACTAAGCGGGGCCTGAATGGAATGACTAATAAACGTTATGTCACAGCACACGCTTCAGCTCATAGCAAAATGATTTGTAATTACCTAATTAGCGTTATGCAAATAACACCCTCATCTCCATAATGTGCCTTCCCAGCTCTCTATTAAAAGCAGGGAGTCAACTGCTCAGCTCCAGAGGCAGCACGGAGGCCGAGGGGCCTCCGGTCCACATCAAGGCAGAGCTGCACTGGCCTCAAGCCTGGCAGGGTCTGTGCACGCTGAGCATGACGTGGGGAGGTGAGCAGGGGAGTCTGGAGGGGTTTGAGGGAGGTCCCCTCCTCTCCCTGACTTCTCTGCAGCACAGAAGTCCCTCACTGCGGAAGGAAGCAGCAGAAAGGCAGGGACTGAGGAGCTGCTGCAGCCCCAGTGAATGGCTGCAGAGACCCCTGGCTGGGTCCCACCAAGGGCATGGCCACCCTCGGCTACTGCAGGGCCGCCTGTGCCCATCTGAGCCAGACTGTGTCCACGAACATCCCCAGAACATGGTGCAGCCTTGGGAAGTCTCCTTAGGAAAGCCAGGTCTTTTGGGCATGGTGGGAGAGCACAGCCCTTCTTCCCAGGCTTGTGGTCAGCACCTGCACTGGCAAGTCCCAGGCTTGGAGAACACCAGTGCTCGTGAACTGCTGCGGGAACACAAGGCCGGGTCTCCACACCATCAGAGCCTGGGGAGGATGGAATGACTCCAGCACGAGGGCTTGTCCTGGCTTGCCCTTCCCAGATAGGGAGGCAAGGCTCCTTTACTCATTTCACCCTAAATCAGCCTGGGACTCCTCCGGGGAAAGGTGTCTGCAACTGCCTCTCTCCTGCTGGAACGAGACACTCTGAGCCCTCAGGAGGATGACAGACTACAGGGAGTGGGCAGTTAGCCATGCTGCTGGACTCTCCCCTCTCTGTGATGCACTGGGACATCCCACTTGTCCAGCACTTTGCCCTTTCCTCCACCTCTCAGCCGCAGGAGGGACCCCACAGTCACCAAGTCCCAGCTCAAGAACAAGATTCTTGGAAAATACACAGCTGCTAACTTGTGAATACTGGGAGAAGAAATAACCAGCCAACAGCCAGGCTAACAGGCACTGCCTGCTTGGCTTGCTGGCACCAGCCTCTGTGAGTGCTGCCAGACCCAGGCATGGGCAGGGAGCCTCCAGACTGCAGGGGAGCCAGGACCATCCCCCCGCAGCCACAGGACCGGTGGCTGCCTGGGGCCGAGCACTGCCAGCCAGGAAGGAGTGAGCAGCAGCTCCCTGGGGCACAAGCTGCCCAGGTGCTGGAGGGAGCGTCTGCAGACAGCGCTCCTGGAGGACCCTGACACATCAGAACAGGCCCTGCTCTCCCCAAACCTCATCCTTCCGTGGTCTGAGCCACCTGTGGCTGCTGCCACTGTGTTGCAGAGCCCAAGCCAGCTGCCTGGACTCGGGAAGCACTGGATGCACTTACAGTCATCCCTGCTTCTGAGCCCCTTCTGCACAGCAGGAAGCAGGACATCATGGTCAGCAGGACACAGTGGGGATTCCTGCTGTGGGCTCACGTGGCTCCATCCTCCTTGTTCATGTCTCCTGTTTGCCCAGCACCTCCCCACCAAACAGACTGACAGGGATCCCAGCCCCAGCCTTCCTGCACCTGTAGGCTTCCCAGGGAAGCAAATGCCTGCTCTGCCTGCCCAGGGCTCTGGCGTGGGGCTCACTGCTGCTCCTTGAGGTGCCATGGTGGGGCGGGGGGCTCCATGCGTCCCAGCACTCCGCTCAGGACATTCATATTAGGGCAGGAGTCTCCCTCCTTCTGGGAGAGAAATTTCTGGGGCTCCAACCTGACTCAAAAGGACTTTCCCACTGTCACAGCTGAGGGACATTCCACAGCTCTGGGGCCGCTCAGTCCCAGCCGTGGGAGCAGTCCCAGTCCAACCAAAGCCCTGGCGCCAGCTCTGCAAGACGCAGGACCTCCGTTCCCTTCCTTCTTTGTGCCTCCTGGATTCCAGCTTCACGCCGAACAAAGGGCCTGTTGCTCTCGGAGCCCGGGAAGAGCTAACAAAGGACCACAGCTTTTCTGCTGCACTAAGGCAAACTCCCCACCTCATAGTGCAGGATGGCATTATGGGGCTGGATCTCTTTGGAGGCCTCAGCATAGCAGGACTACGACAGGAAAGCGTGACACTGTGGGATCACACCCCCGGATTCACACGTGAGGATCAGCAGAGCTGGGAAGGGAATCAAGGACTTGCAGCAGTGTTGAACACTGTGCAGACCCACCTTCTGGGATGGTCTGGGACCAGTTCCTGAGCTCCCCAGGGCACCCATACAAGTTGGATCAGACTCGAGTTGTTGTTTTAGGGAAAGTAGTGGGCATTCTCAGCTTCTTCTGGGGAGAGGTACAGGTTCCCAATGTGGCAGGGGCATTTCTGGCTGGATGAAAGGGTAGCACCAAGCAGATGATATAAGCAGAAAGGTTTAGACTGCCTCTGCTGAAGCAGAGCTGGCAGAACTCCTTCCCCTGCCCCACACCTGGGCACAGGCTCCTCCTCAGAAGCCAGAGAAGTCCCAGGGCTTGTCAGCTCTAACTTGACAGGGCTCAGACCTCAGAGAAAGCCACTCCTACAGGAGCAGGGAGCCCTTCCCAGCTGCCTCCGAGTGAGCGGCTACCCGGGGGCCAGATGGCAGAGCCCGGCCCCCCAGCCCTGCGGCTGCCCCCAGCGTGCTGGTGGGAGCCCATTACACCAGCTCCATTAGAATTAGTGGGCAGTGGAAATGAGCGCACTGCCTCTCTCTCGATGATTTTTTGATGATGTTTTAAAGACTGAGCTCCGTGAAGAGCTGCTGAGCAGAGTTTGGTGTGAGCCGGCTCTACTAATGGGTGTTAACCCCACGACCCCCCCTTCCAACACTGCCCAGGAACGAGGGCTCTGAACAGGAGCAGGATTAGGGAGGGCATGGCCAGGACAGCAGGGCCACGTGGCACCCAGGCCCCACCGGCAGCCAAGACGACTCAGGCAGTGACCGCAGCGAGATGAGCAGCCCCAGGGCAGTCACCCTCCCTCTGCCAACACTCCAGCCAGGGGGGGGAGGCATCCTCAGGACAGCAGAGCAGCACCACGGGGCTGCCAAGAATGAGGGAATGGACATCCTGTGTGTCCGGCTGGGAGCCAGACCAAAGGGACAGCAGGAGGGTAAGGAAGTGCCCACCAAGATGCAAGGGAGCTTGCATCTGCTGCTCAAGGCAGTCCTGGGGGTGAGGTGCCCAGTGGAACAGTGTGTCCCAGTGACACCTGTGGGATGCCAGAGAGGAAAGGGAAGGGGAGCAGCAGTGACATGGAGCGTTGCTCTCATAGCTTGTGCCAAGACCCCTCTCTATGCTCTGAGTGGGGGAGAAGCACAGCTCTGAGGAGAAGGGGTTGGGGGCTAAAAATACCTCAGCTTCAATCCAGGGCTGGGGCAGAGCTTGGTCCTGCTCTGCAAAGGGCTCTGGCTACACCCTGCATTGGTGCCCAGCCCAGAGACCCTCCTGTGGGGACTGTGAAGTGGAGCCACAGCAGCAGTACTTCCCACCTTCTTTTCCACGGACACCGTGCTTCTCCATGGAGTGCAGCAGGTCACCCCAGGCAGCGTGTTCCGCCGGGGAGCTGCAGTGGGACAGGCTGGCCCCATCCCTCACCCCTACCTGAGGTGCCCCCACACAGGTTGGGGCAGCACTCTCAGAGCACAAGCAGCAATGTGGGGGGGGCTGCTCCCCTGTCCCAGCAGCACCAGGATACAAAGCAGCTCTGCAAGGACAGAGGATGGAGCAATGTCCCTCTTGTCCCTCTGGTCCCCACCCAGTGCGGCAGGACCATGCTCCCAGCACTTGGACACGGCACAGCAATTCCCTCTCTACACAGGGCACTGGACAGAGCTCCCCCACGCCAGCCCAAAGGCCCAGGGCAGCACTTTCTTCCCCCGTGGGAAGGGGGAGTTCAGCACAGGGGACGGCAGGAGCATCTTCATGCCAGCGTACCAGGCTCAGAGAGCCCTCCATGCCAGACAGCTTCCCAGCTGGCTCCTTCCTGAGCAGATGGGTGCAGGATAGTGTAGGACACCTTCCCCGCATCCCAGCAGGTCCGGCAGAGAGGAGCAGGATTCCACTCAACGTCACCAAAACAGGAAGCAGAGCTGGCACTGAGCCCCGCTCTTGAAGTCTCCTCTGTCACCTCTGCTCTTCATCTGCCAGCCACATCCAGCCTCTCCCTGCATGCTGTTCTCCCACTCCCATCCCTTCTCCCGATTTTTGCTAGCATAGTAGAAGTGCCTCCAGAGGCCCTGGAGAGTGGGTAGTCACATAGGGAGGAGGTGGGGGACGCCTCCAGCATGTGGGGCACATGGCAGGAACCAGGAGCTCCCTGTCAGACATGCAGGGAGACCCTGGCCCACAGCTCCACTCTCTGACTGCCAAGCCTGTCAGGAGGGTCCTGGAGCAGGGCAGCCGGCAGCCCCTGGCCTCGGGATGCTTGTTTGCAAGCTGTGACTGTACCACATCATTATGAGGTGTTTGGGATATCAACAAATTAGCAGGCGTCTGGGAAGAGAAGGATGCAGCACCATTCGTAAATGTCAGCTCGCTACCTCCTCATTTTGCAGATCATTAAACCCAATATTCCCAACCTGTATTAGTGCGATGGGGACAGGCCCCTCCGCGGGGACAGCCGCCAGGAGAGCGCAGCAGGAACAGCGCTATGGAGACCCCCCAGCGCCTGCTGTCCCAGCGCCCCAGATCCCAGAGTGCCCCAGGCTGAGTTGGCACAGGGATGGCATGGGGGCCGGGGACGGCAGCAGCCGGGGCTCAAGCGTGGATGGGCACACTGAGCTGCACAGCAGAGGGCACACGGTGGGTCCCAACCTGTGCTGCACGTGTGGGGAAGGACACAGGCAGAGCAGGTGCTCCCAAGGGACACCACAGGTACACAGGGGTCTGCAGGGGGGTCACGTAAGGGTCGAAGCGTGTCATTCCTGTGTACATGGCGGGGAGGATGCAACGTGGGGTGCAGCGTGTGCACAGCGGGGTTGGGCCTGGGAGGTGACAGAAGGGCCAGCAGGGTGTGTGCAGGCATCAGGGCAGGGGTCACAGAAGGGAGGGCACGGACGGCGTGGGCTTCATGGTGTGAGCAGTGGCTTGTGGCAGGGTCAGGGGTGTGCACATGAGGGTCTCTCAGAGGGGTAACATGGAGCTGTATAAGGTCCCTCAGAAACCACAGACTGAGGGGGTGGGAGCTGATGGAGATGGGGAACCAGTTGAACCACAGAGATGCCCAGCACAGGCTGCCTCCCTCCCGCCAGGACGGAGCAGGGAGCTCCAGGGTCTGTAATGATCTGGAGTGACTTGTTAGCACTGAATTAAGAGGCTTGGTGGAAGGAAGCGCGCGGGTGACACAAGCTGTGTGGGGCAGGCGGGAGCTGAGCGATAGCAGCTGGAATCCCCAGCAATCTGGTGAGCACGGCTCAGCCTCACACTCCTGGCTTGCCACGATCGGCCTCGACGGCCCCTGACAGTTGGCATTAATCACGCACATCGCCCCAACACAACTCTTTACTGGCCATCAATTTCCTGCGGGTTTTAAAACTAAAAAACAAAGACAAAACCGCGTCGTTTGGCCGCCACTGAGAAGCACATTAAGGGGCTGTCAGCTTCTCGCCATGCACCCTGCATCACTCTTTAAGCACATGAGAAGTTCATTATCCCCGGAGCTCTGGCAGCCATGGGGAGACTGGAGCAGGGAGCGTCGCAAAGGTGCTGTTGTCCTCAGCTGTGTCTGGTGGCTCTTCGGCCCTCCTGGCAGCCTGAACAGGGGCCGAGGGTGCAGGCAAAGAGGAGTGCGGCTGCAGGGGGACTGTGGGCTGCTCCGTGGCAGGACGGGGCACTCCTGGCCACAGAGCTTTGCTGGGTTCTGATGAGAGCAGACTCTCCTGATGGTCCTTGCAGGCTGACACCGCAACTCCACCATGGGGATGAGCATCTTCGTCCCCTGACAGCCTGACACACGTTTGCCAGCCTGTGGGTGCTCCCTGACAGCCTGAGCCGCACTCCCCAGTTTGGTGACATCTCCGGCAGCCCAATCCCACGCCTGCCATAGTTTGTGGATGCTCCCTGGCAGCCTGACACTGAGCTCTCTTTAACATGAGCCCATGTAAAAAAGCAACAGCTCGTTTGATTTATGATACTTCAGAACAACTAAGATTCAATTGCTCTGCACGTCCCTGGCTCTGATTACCTCCTAAATGAGATAAACTGATGGCAATTTATCCCCAGACCTCACCAACTTTCCCAGGATGCTAACCTGAGCTGCTCGTGCCTAGCTCACGGGCGTGGGGCGGGTGCAGGCAGGTGCAGGCAGCCTGGGCACAGCCCAAACCTGCTCCCTCACATACCCCCAGGGCTGCTCCTGCCCGCAGGGATGCTGTGACAGAGGCTGAGCCTGGCACCCTGCCTGGCCCCATGCAGCTCCTGGTGGGTAGGAAGTTTTGGTGGGGGGGGGTCCCTCCACAGTGCTCCCCACACCGGCACAGCCACACTGACGTGAGCTAATGGAAAGCATGGCTCCTTACCGGGCTGTCCCCATGTTCCTGCCAGGACAGTGAACAGAGGGATGAGCACCACGAGGGGACAGCAGCTCTGCCACAGGGCCCGGCAGCCCTGCTCCTGGCGCAGCAATTTCACACTTTCACCATGTTGACTATGCGAAAGCAAAAAACTCAAATTACCCTGCTCTGAAAACAACTGCTGTAACTGCTCAAAAGCAGCTAAAGAAGATTCAATGGGGAATCAGTCATACTTATGGACACCAGTCCCTGACACAAACCATCAGCCATGCCCACGGTGTGGGGCAATGCTCAGCCCAGGATTAACAGTCGGACCATTCAGACACTGGGATGGGACCTCAAGCAGAGGCTCAGCACCTCCTTGTACTTGTTGCCAGTCTCCGCTTCTCATGCAGGACAGTGAGCCATCATGGGTGGCCACCTGAACACCAGTCCCAGAGTAACTTGCTCCTCTGTCTCTGCCTCTGCCCTGGCCTGCTGGCCCTGGTGATGACCTGCCACAGTGTCCAGAGCTGCATCAGTTCTTGGAGCAGTCCCGGAGCTCGGAGCAGGAGAGAGACCAACCAAGTCACTCACAAAGGTACCACAGGCAGAAGCCGTGCGGCAGGCACGTGGCAGGCGGGGCATCATCTGCATGAAAAGGAGTGTGTGACCCAGCTCCGTAATTCACGCTGAGCACAGGGATGCACACAGTCCTCTCCTGACCAGGATGTCCCCCTCACGCCAAAATGGGGCATACAGCTCATTGCTGCTGGAACTGGCTGCAACAGGACCAAGCTGGGAAGCTCTAAGTGCAGCAACAGTGGCCTCTCCCATGGACTCGGAGCACGGTTCTGCTGGCACGGACGCTGCCCACAGCAGCACTTCCTGTTGATGCAGGGCAGGCTGGGAGCATGACAGAACTGACCCAGTTCTAATTATATATCTAATATACTAGATTACTTAAAAAAATAAATGCAAGGTCAGTTTGTCAATACCTGACCAAAAGCCAGAAACCCACCGTGCAGCAGCCCGTGGCACCACTGTGCCCCAGCACAGGTCTGGGAGCAGCTGGTTCTATCACCTCTGCCTGACCACAGCGCTGAGCTGGCAGGTGTTGCACCCGTTCACCCACTGGAGAAGGACACAGGGGCTTGGGAAGTCTGGAGACATGGAGGATGGGCTGCCCGTGTGACTGCAGGCCACGGATGCCCCCTCTGCTGTGCCATGCTCTCCTCACCCCTCACATGGTGCTCACACTGCTCCTTCCCACTGCAACACCGGAGCAGCTCAGCCATCTGCTGCCACGCACTTGGGCACCAGCAGCACTGCAGATCACAGAGCAGGGATTCCTCCTGCTCCTGGTACTGGTGCCAGAGGCTCCGGCAGGAGGATCCACGGTGCACAAAGTCTGTGCAGTGACAGATGAAGTTTGGTAACTGACGTGTCGCTGGCAAATGAAGTTCTGTGTTGATAAATGCCAAGGAATTCACACTGTAGGAAAAGTTACACTGCCCCAACACCTGATAGGGCTTTAAATTAACCATATCAACTTGAGACAGGACCTAGGTACCACTTCAGGTAAGACAAACCTCTGGCCAGCTGACCAGCATGGCCAAGGACCAGTGCAGGAAACAACAAAAATACTCTGTTGCCCTCATGCTTGCCACATGGCTCCACCCCCATCACTCCACCTTCCAGGGATGCTGCCAAACCAGGAAGGACAAAAAGAGTGAGCATGTGTCTGAAAAAACATCCCTATGAAATCATGGAAGTACTGGGATTGCTCAAAGACTCCTGTCCTGGGCACACAAGGAGGACGGTGATGGTCCTCCAGTCTGTGCGTCTGGGAGCAGAGGGCTGGGAATTCTGCCAAGCACACATGTGTTGTTGAAAAGGAACTAATCAAAATTTTAAGATTTCAAGCAGTGGTTAGTCCACATTACTGCTTCATAAAAGTGTTTCCACATTTCAATTACCTTTTCCACTATGAAATTGCACTACATTCTGTGTAACGTGAGGTCCCAGCATCTGCACCTCTCACACTCCGTCAGCTGCACTGAGCAGCCGCAGGACCAGACTTCCTCTGCAAGCGCTGACACAGCAGTCCTGTGCTTTTCGGTATTCATTGCTGAGAGCCCTCATGTCCACATCATAAACCCAATCATCACACCGAGGTCAGCTTTGGGACCTCCTTTACAACTCTTTCTTAGCATTTTATTTACAGGATAGGACACAGGACTTCAGCACATGCTTTCTCAGTTTTACATGTGGGGGTGCAAAATCATTCCCTCCTTCACTGTCCCACTATTCATACAAAGAATGAGCCTCTACTTTTCCCAAGCACTGGGCTGGGCACTGCAAACCAGTTTGGGAAGGGCAACAATGGCTCTGAGGAGACAACATACACACAGAGCTAAGAACAAAGTGCAACAGCAGGCAACACTTCTTGCTATCCAGGAGACACCAGTGGGTATGACAGCCTCAAACAATGCTCAAGGTTCCTCAATCAACCACCACAGAGGGGAAGCCTGTCTCAGACTCGGTGCATTTCAGATGCAGACAACTACAACAGCAGAAAAGGAACAACAGAGCTGCCCAACTCTGCGCACCATCAATGCAATCATTCCAAGAACAAGAACTTGAGAAGAGCTGTTCTGCTATGGGACACCTGGGCAGCTGGACTGCAGGCAGACACGTGATGTGGAACAAGGTGCCAGGACAGCTGCAGCACCTTCAGGTACAGACTAATATTTCCTGGTTTGTTTTGCAGCAACTGTTAGCTTCAAACACTTGTACTGAACCCTCCTCCCCTCTGAATTACATCTTTACTTTGGTTCACTACAGAAGCTTATTGAGCGCTGTGGGACAGGATGACCAAGAATAAAGTCAAATCTCACTTTTTCCAGCAGCTAAGCACAGATGCAGGCTCTGGAGAACACGGCTGCCAGGCTCATCTCTACCTGGACAAATTTGGTGTCTTTTCCCAGCAGAATGCTCCCCCATGCCTTGCAGCCTCCCTGTCAAGCTCTGGGTCCCTCTTCAGCAACCACAGACATCAGAATTTCTCAACACAAAAACCATCAGTACTCTGAGCACTGGGAAAGCAACGCGCATGCCTTCAGCTGGTCCCCTGAAGTAGACAAGCATTTCCAAAAGACCCTCAGCTTGAGGCAGGTGCCCAGCACAGGTCTTTTAAATTATGAAAGCCTGGCCAATTTACAAGTCAACAGAAATAGGTCCTTGTGGTGGAAAGTGTCTGAGAGCACACCTTAACCATACGGTGTGCTCTCAGGTCTGCTACTGCAGTTAGCAATTTTAACTACCACTGACTGACTGTGCAGGCACAGGCATGATGGTGGTTCTGCAAGGCACGTGCGACATGGAGGAAAAGATAGATCAGAGAGGCTGGTTGCTCTTTCCTGCCTCAGCACAAGCTGCCTGGACAATGAGAGCTCCAAGCCCCAGGTCACCACTGAGCCCTGCATAAGAAGCACTCCAAGCCCCAGGCACCCACCGAGCACCGCAGGACCCTTGGGTGCCTGGCAGTCTGAGCCAGCAGAGCTGCCCCCCAGGCAGACCCTTCCTACCTTCGGTTGCCGTGCTGGGGCCATCAAGCCGAGTTGTCCCTGTGCTCTTTTTCCTGCGATGCTTTTTCCTGTTGGCATGTGGTGATGGAGGCGGCTCCAGCTTCGGGCTGGCGGCACTGGAAATGTTTGGGCTGGAGCTGAGTGAGTCGGCAGTACCGTTAGCTGGGGACAAAGATAAGGCAAGTCATGTACAGTGGGACAGTGACAGTCTCCTCTTTCCAGAGACACTGAAGTGTTGTGGAGCCAGCCCCGGTACTCGCCTGGCTCGACCCACAAGACCCCATGAGACAGGGCAGGACCTGCTCAGCTCCATGGCACAGGGCCACTCCAACACCCACCCCAGCTCAGGGCTGGAAGCTCCTTGGGCAGTCAGGCTGGACCTGCTCCGCACTGGGATCCATGCAGAACGATCACACAGGGACATCTAGGCAGCCAGGACACACACAGCAGCACCTCTGGAGCAGCCTGATGTCCCACCCCCACACCCATGTTCCTGGGGAAGCAGTTCCCTCACAGGGCAGTGCCCTCACAGGGCTGCACAAGCATTTTGGGAAGGGACAGGCCCAGAGGGTGATCTTAGCCTCACTGGGGCAGATCCAGGCCCCAGGATCCGCAGAACCTCTGCAGAAGCACTGCCCTCCCAGCACCGCTCTGCCAGACGAGGTGACTGGGGTTGCCACACTCAGGAACCTGAGCATGATGGGCTCAATAGGCTTCCGATACGGAGCTGAAGAAGCTGCATCCCCAGCAGCAACGCACCAAATTTATCCTCAATCATACTGTTCCTTACAATTAATAGCAGAATTAGAAACAATCAGGGAGCTGCCTAATTACTGTCAATTAGAGTGCGCTAATCAAGCTCCGATCACACACACACACGCTGCCGCTGCACTCACCATTAAATGTCAAATTTCATTAGAGACCAGCAACAAAATCAAAAGCCTGACATTCAATTTCAGCAGCACACACAGCGCAGGCTTCCAATCAGCATAAAAATGCAGACTCCGGGGAAGGCAACGAGGCGCAGGAGCCCTCGCTGCACTGTTAACCCTCTCCTAAATCCACTCCTGCCTCTCCAGTGTCCACCCACCTCCAGGGCATGGATGGCAGCTCCATGCCCAGGACGTCTGCCCTGGGCAGCTTGCCGTCCTTTCTGCTACAGTCCAGTGTCTCCCATCAAGTCCTGACTTCCCATTTCCATGTTCTGTGGCAACAGGAATTAAGAAAGGAATCACAGCATTGCACAAGGGCAGCAGCTCCAGCAGCGGGACAGAAGGGACCTGCCAAGCCTTTCTCCCACCCCAGCCCGTCCTCTGCTCCCCTGGTTCATCCTGGTTTGGTCGGACTGGCTCCCTGGAGCTTGGTCTGTCTCGACAAACACCAACAGTGGGGTGGAGAGGGACACAGAGGGGCACAGGCCAGGAGTTGCCCCAGGCAGGGATCGAGGTGCAGCTGGTGTGCCCCTCACACAGCTGAGAGAGGTTGCAGCATTGGAGCTCTCCCAACTCTGCACTGACACACACCAGTAGGGTGTTTCTGCTGCTATTTATCCATGGGGAAATAGCTCACCCTTGACAATTAAGAGAAATAAATCTAATAAAATCAGACTCCAGTTTTATGAATATAAATTACTGATCCTGCTACAGGACCATGCTTAAAGCAGGTGTGAAGCACCTTCAGCTCCCAGCCATATGTCACAGGGGACCTGAACTTTCTCGTCGGTGGCTACATGTGGTGCCTCCATCCTCCCTCTGCTGCCCACCTGCTCACCAGGATGCTCCCTGGGCCAAATCCCATGCCTCTGGCACCCTGCCGCACTCCAGGCTCAGCGAGAGGGGTCACATACCGCTGCACTCCACTCCTGCGGCCTGCCGTGAGCCCAGTAACTCCCGAGGGGTCATCACCCACACCCCTGCTCTTACTGCCCAGCAGCCAACACCGGAGCTGGGGACTTCCAGCGTCCCTGTGGGATGGGGACAGGATGGCAATGGGCTAGGGGCAGTACATGGAACACACTCCCTCTGCTACATCAGGCACTGCTCACTCTCTCTCCTTCCCCAGTAGGACAACTGAACCTCTCTGACCCATCCAAGGACTTCCAAAGCTCCGTCTCACCAAGGGAACCCTTCACAGGCACATCTGGGACCTCCTGGGCTCCTCTCCAAACCAGCCAGCCTTACGGGGGACCCTGGGACCCCACAGGTGGGCTGCAGAGCTCCTGCACAAGGGACAGCTACAGAATGTGCTGGAGCACGTTTATATGAGTGTACAGCCCCATCCCATTGCTCCTCCATGTACTCTCCAGGGCACAACCAGAGCAGACAGCCTGCCCCCGGGAGCTGGGATGGCAGCCTACAGCCTTGGCACGTGCCCAAAATCAGCTCTGAGCAGAGGAATACTCCTCACCTGCCCTGCCAGGCAGAACTGGAAGCATAGCAGAGAGCCTGGGCTCTGGCAGAGCTGGGGTTCAGGTGTGGTGCAGGACAGCCTCGCCCAGCTCAGCCCCTTGACGGAGGGGTGGTTGTGCTGCTCAGCCCAGCACGCCCTGCCATGTGGAAAGCGCTGCCCACCCGCCAAATGCCCCCTTCCTCCTGACACTGAGAATCCACATCCGTCAGCTGCGGCTGTGGGGGACACAGAGCAGGGATGCAGCCCTGGGAACTGCCTGGGACCCCCAGGCTGGTGGTCCAGGGTGTGCCGCAGGCCCTCCAGAACAGCTGGCCCTGTGACGAGTCTGTGGAGCACTAACACAGGGCTTGGGGTCCAGCACAGTGCGGTGGGACCTGAGAGTGGATGAACAGCCACCAGCACGCAGGACACACAGCAAGCACTGAGCTGACATCTCACCCCTCCACATCACTGGGAGGAGCAGCAGCAGAGAATCACAGAATGGTTTGGGTTGGAAGGGATCAACGCTCATCCAGTTCCACCCCTGCCACGGGCAGGGACACGTCCACTATCCCAGGGTGCTCCAAGCCCTGTCCTACCTGGCCTTGGACACTTCCAGGGATGGGGCAACCACAGCTTCTCTGGGCACGCTGCTGCCTCACCACTCTCTCAATAAAACACCTCTTCCTTATATCTAGTCTAAACCCACCCACTTTTACATTAAAAACATTATTCCTTTTCCTGCTACAACAGACCCTGCAGATCAGCTCTCATTTGAGAGTGTTCGGTTACTGTGCATAAAAGAGGTAGATTGGTCCAGGTGCTGTGAGCATGGACAGCTCCTCCATGGACAGGAACGAAGGACACAGAGAAGAGGAACGGAGAGCAGAAGGACAAGGGGCAGAGCAACAGAGGGTAGAGGGATGGGGAGCATGAGCTGGGCTGGCTTGCTCTCCTGACACCCAGGCAAGGGCAAGGCAGAGCGAAACACAGCATGGCCTCACCAGCCCCCAGCTCCGCTGAGGGGCTGCTGGAAGGAAGGATGAGACCTGCCACAACAGCTCCTGGGGCAGGAGGGCACTGGGGCAAGGAGCTGCTCTCCAGAGGGATCGTGCCACAAAACCGATCTGTGCCAGGGTACCGCACGTGCCCCGTGCAGAGCTGCACGAGGGCATCAGACCGGCTGCTGTGCCCACCGGGGCACGGGCGCTCCCGCTGCCTGTGCTCATGGCTCCCGCAGGCCGGGCAAGGTGCCACCCGCGGTGGGGGGGACCCTCTCCCGGCACGGGGACAAGCGGTCGCGCCCGTGTCCAGTCCCCAATAGCAGTGTGCTTCCTCCGGCGCGGGCTGCCCTGCTGCCCCCGCGTCCAAGGCGAGGGGGCTGCCGGCACATCCCCGCTCAGCGCTGCGCCCTTCCGCTCCCCTCGCCCGCGCTGCCCCATCAGCAGTAACAGTCTGATTAATTCGCTTCCAGCAGGGAGCTGATGGGGCCAATGATGGAGCCGCTGCATCAGGCGCGCTGAAATTGATAGTTTTTCACAGTTACAAATGAGGAGCCTCCTCAGCTGCAAATGGCGCCCGCACAGTCGGACTCCGGTAATGATCATAAAGAGGCTCCTTTAAACTGCGAAAGCCCCTGGGAGCGGGCGGGGGGGCGGCTGCCGCGCTAATGAGAACTACAAGGGGCGAGCAGGCATGGAAATGGCTCCTCCACTCTTGATGTGCATTTAACTGCTTTTTTAGTGCGGCGGCAGAGCCAGGAACGAAGGAGTGATGAATGCAGCACAAAAGCATTTATTTTCCAATTCGGCAAAGTGGCTACGTTGGGAAATGTATGAATTATTTTAATTCACTCAACTGTCCTGAAACATCACTGAGAGCGAGTGAGCGTGGGGGGAGGGGGCGGGCCGTGCTCAGTGTGTGCTCCAGAGACAGGAATCACTCCTATTCCTTCAACTGCCCCGAAATCTCGGAGATGGGGGGGCCCACAAGGTGCAGTGATGGGGGAAAGCAGTGGCACCCCAGCATGGTGAGCTCAGAGTAAGATCAGAGCAGAGGGCTTGGAGGCATCCTGCTGCAGAGCAGTGTCCCGTGGCTGGAGCTTCTCCGTGCCTTGCAGGACAGCTTCTTCCCTGGCTGGGACACTGCCAGCTGACCCTTACTTAAGGGGGACAGCCCTAACGAGGCCTAGAGGCTGTGTCTGACACTCACGAGCAAAGTCTGGGCTCACAATCACAGGGCAGAGCTCAGAACTGCCCCACTGCCGAAATGAGCCCCCCTACCTGCCGCGGCTGAGGGGAGAAGGGCCAGAAGGGCTACTCACAGGGGTTGGGGCAGCTGCCAGGGATCGCCACGGCCTCGTTCCACTGGTCTGCACTGGAGACAGAGTAGGAGCGCTGGTGCATCCCGTCCGGCTTGGAGCTGAAGCCCACTAGGTTGATGCCACTGATGGAGCGCTCGGAGTGCAGGGAGGTGCTGCTGGTCGAGTGGGGAGCACCTGCAAGAGAGACGAACTCAGCACGGACTGACTGCTGCCTGGAGGCACGGTGAGAGAAGGCAAAGCTGTCCCGTACCCGATGCCACATTTCCCGGGTGGCTCCACATGAGGACAGGCTCTCTCTGGCTCTCCTCTCCCAAGGCGTGCTGGTGCATCACCGCAAAGGTGCTAACAGGAGAGCCCAGCACACCCCACTTCCCAGAGGGACCCTCAGCTTAGTGGGTTTCAGTGTAGCACCCCGGGAGGCACAGCTGGGGATTCTGGCATGCAGCTTCCCCACAGCTGGAGTTCACAGCACGATTTTCACTACAGCCTCTGGCACCTGGCCAAACCCAAACCCACCCCACAACCAGCATACCCACCCTCATCTCTCAATTTCACTTTCTTGTGTGTCCCTGGCAGGAAACCCAGCCATGCTGGGGGCACTGGGAGAGCGTGAGATCACATGCAGGGTGTCGAAGGAACAAGCAGGGGAACAGATGTCTGTAAGGTAGGGATGGCAGGTGGAAGTTCCTTTTCCCGTTAGCTCAAAACTGCTGTGGCTGAGCCCAGGAACCTGAACCCCCAAGAGAGGAGTGTTTTTGGGACTGGAAGCTGTCACAGAGGACAAGATCACTCAGTGATGCAAAATGGGTCAAGTGTTTCTGGATTACAGGAAACCCAAAATGTCCAGAATAGCAAACAAAATGGTTCTGACAGGAAGCACACACCCTCCTGTTCAGTCTGCAGGCAATCTGCCATGGAGAAGGACACTGGCCCGAGGGATGCCACTGCACCTGCCCACCACCAGCCCTCTCTCATGCTCCCCTCAGGCCATTCGGCTCCAGCCACTGCAGAGCAAGTGTTCTGGGAGCTCAGAGTGTGAGAGAAGGGGTCCCATCCTTGCTCCAAAGCTAAGTCTCCTCCTTTCCTGCCCGGAGGCACATGCACTGAGCTGGGACTCTCACTGCAGCCCAGCTGGCCATGGCCCAGGGCAGGGCCACAGAACAGCTCCAGATGCCGCACACCCACAGCTCCAGCCTGCTGAACAGACTCCTCTGCAGGCATGACGAAGCTGGGCTGCGAGGAACCGAGCCGTGGGTCCGATGGGACTGGTGCAAGTGGGAGCCTTTCACAGAAGCAAATGGACACCTGTGGAAGCAGGACCCCAGCGGGAGCCAGGACAGCTCACCCGTGTCTTCCTGTGTGAAACCAGATTCACTCGGCTCTCATGAATCCCAGCATGGCTGAGGTGGAAGGGAGCCTGTACAGCCCTGGCTCAAGCAGGACCCCCAGAGCCAGTGGCCCTGGACTGTTTTCTGATGGTCATCACCTCTAAGGAGGGTGATGACACAACCTCCCTGGGCAACCTATCCCTGTGCTGGGCCACACTCTACAAAGAGCAGAGCCCCACGAAATCCCATGTGAAGCCCCAGAGTTCATACATAAGTGTAGTATGTTTCTGTCCCTGCTGTTTCCATGAAAACCCAAGGGATGCTATTCAGATGTGCCCAAGCATAGCCAGGGGCCAGGGCTGACGAGCGCCTGACGGGACAGCTCAAGAGCCCAAATACCCCCTCCAAAGGCAAGTGCTGAACAGAGGGGTGACCTGGCCACCAGACCTGCACCAGGCATGCCTGCCACCCACCATCGCCACCACCCCTTCATGGCCAGCATGGCAGGTACCTCCCACCCTCCTCTTCCCTATACTCATCCTGGACCAAAAATCCCCTTTCCCTGCAGTGTTGTGCAGGGATCACCTGCGAGCCTCGCCTGCAGATCCCGCCTGCCAGCAGTGCCGACGGAGGGCTTGCTGGGACACAGCGCCCTGCACCCCGAGCTGCCAGGACCCTGCACCCCAAACTGCCAGGACCCTGGGACGCTGGTGCCCTGCACCCTGTGCTCCCAGGACCCTGGCCCCATGTTGCCCGGACCTTGCAGAGCCCCCCACGTCGCCTGCCTCCAGCCTGGCTGCTGCATGTTCCCCCTCCCTCCCCTTGTTCAGCGCCACAGAAACACGTGTTAAAACCATGACACTGACTTTGCCTCTAATTAGCCCTTAATTTACAAGACACACTCGGAAGGGTAATTAGCTGGCGCTCTGCTCCTGACTGCTGCATCCATCTCCTCTCTGCCTCCTCGTGGGAGGGAGACTGCTGCTGCTGGAGCAGGGACAACGCTGCTCTCCTGGGACCGGGATGAGCTTCGTCCTGGGAACGGTGCTNGGATGCTCAAAGCTCAGTGTCTGCCAGCCCCAAGCCCCCAGCACTTGCTATGGCCACAGCCACGGAGCAGAGGAAGGTGAGGAAGGGAGAGCAGAAACAGAGGGGCTGAGAGAAGCTCCTCCTGCAGAGGGAAAAGTCCTGCAGGGCCCTAGGGAGCACAGATCTGCCCCCTGCACCCCCACCCAGCCACACCAGGAGCTCCAGCCCGCCAGGACATGCCTTTCATCAAACCTCCAAGGAGCAGCACAGGCTGCCACAAATGCCCAACGTTTCATTTTGAAAGAAGGAACAGTTTCCGCCAGCCTCTGCAGCCCTTCCAAGCTCCCTGAACCTCACTCCAGCTGCCTGGAGTCACCCAGCTGTGGGGGAACCCCCTCACAGCCCAGCCACTTGCTTGCTCACAAGACCTTGTGCTGTGCAACTCCGGTTTGTCCGAGGGAGGTGCTGGGTGATCCCAGCAAGGCCAGAGCTCTCAGGAATTGCATCCCTTTGGAAGTGACACCGTGGCAGCTGCTGGATATGTTCCCTGTAAATTGGGCAAGTGACAGGTGACATGTAAATACTACCTGCCTCTGAGCCAACACCTGCGGGAACTGATCCCCCCAAACTGCTGACAGTTCCCCAAGTCCCTCTCCCAGTCACTGTTTCCTCAACCCCCCCAGAAGAGACTCACATGGCTCCGTGATGCCTTTTCAGTACAGCCCAACTGATGATGTGCACTGGACAGAAAATTACCTAAAACCAGAATGGCCTTTTCCCAGGCATGACATGTGACAGCCCGGATGCTTCGGTGAAACACCTGGATCAGAGCAAACTGGGAATTCCTCATTAAGGTGGTGCTGCCCAGGGAACAGGATAAAGGTGAGTTAGCCAAAAGGGCACCATCAGTCAGGAAGGAGATAATTTGCAGAGTCACTTGAGGATCTTTTTAGCATCTCTTTAATATTTTCAAGAGCAATTTGGCAAAATAATACACAGTGTCTGGTGAAATTTCCTGGCGACATGCTGGATCCTCCTACCAGGCCCTTACAGTGTGGAGGAAACCAGCTTTGGCACAGGGCATGGGCCATGCTGACTTTTAAAGAGGCACCAGCTGGAGAGCAGTTTTGGGATCCCCCTGGGTTTAGGCCAAGTACCAGACAGGTCTTTCCTCTGGAGTGCCAGGCCCTGCTCCTTCATAGGCAGAGGGATGCTGCTGCTGCAGCACGGTGCAGAGGGACTGCCAGTGTGGCTCAAGACGGTGATGGAGGTGCTCCAGGACGGGTGAGGACACCCTGGCATGGAGCAAACCTGTTTTCTCTGGTAGTGCAGAGGCCAACAGCACGGTGCAGGTTAATGCTATTGACTGTCTGCCAATCGGTGTCCCAAGGAGTCATCGTCACTCTGCCCCTCAAACACTTGTTGCCAACACATCATCATTTATTCCAAATAAAAACCAGGATATTTGTGAGTTACCTTAGTGTACTGGCTCCCCAGTGCCTGGCTGAAGCCTGCAGCTGAACACGTCTCAAAGCCTCCCCAAAATCTATGGCTACTCAGCTGAGCTGGACTGGAACACAGCTCCAGCTAGTGGGAAACTTCTCCACTCCCAGAAACCAACCGGTTCTTGAAGGGAGGTGAGAGCCAAGGAGCCTGGTGGAGCTGCCTGCCTGTGAAAACCCTGCTTGGGAGGACGTAACTCACCCCCCCGTCAGTGGCCTGGCAGCTGCCGTGGCAGGAAGGCGGCCATCCTGGGATGACCCTGTGGCTGCTGTTCCCAGAGCCACGTGTGCCCCAGAGCCAGTCCAGAGTCAGGAGTCTCTCAGGCTGGGTTTCTAAACGAAGCACTGCATGCTGTCACCTGGACATTGTTGGGTCCTTCCTCCTGAACAATTCCCATGAGTCCAAAGCATATGGGCTGCCTCCCACCAACCAGGAGCCCCAGCATGGAGAGGTGTAATTTGAAAGACATCAACCTGCGCATTCTCCTTGGGAGCTGGCCACCATGCTGAGCACCCACACCGCTCCCAGGCACGGTGGGGCACGTGCTGGGGTGACAGATGGACAGGTGTTCTTCCCAGCTCTGCCGACAGTGAACGTCTGTGGAATCACTGATCCGAACTGTGGGCGACCGAGGTTTCCCAGCCCAGCTCCGTAGCAGGGCCATCAGGATCTGCCAGCTTGCACACAGCAGGAGCCATTGCCTTGCACTGGGCCTCGCAGATGCTCTGACACAGGGAATCTCCCTCCTCTCTCAGTGCTGCCCTTGCAGAGCATGGTTTTGGACATCTGCACATGCTAAGTAACTACGTGACACCCCAGCTCCTACCAAAGCTGACCCGTGTGGGTACGAACCATCAGGATAAAAAACTCTGCATGGTGCCAGTGTCTCTGGCTGTGGCAGCAGGATGGGGAGGGCTGGCCGTGACACTTCCCATCCCCCAGCCAAAGCTCCAGGACACGCAAGATGAGCCACTGCTTCTCCAGCCAACACACCACCTCACCTCTGGTTTAGAGGGCGACCGACCCCACATACAGCGTTAGAGGACCCAACAGACAGGAGAAGCGTGGGAAGGGGTACCTCGGGGACGCTGCCCCCAAAATCCTGCACCAAGAGCACATCACCAGCCCAGGAACTGCGGGCAGCTGCAGCCACTCTGTCTGTCTCCAGCCTGAGCTCTGCCTGCACCAAGTCCCCACACAGAGCAGAGCCTACGGTGCTGGCCGAGGCACCCCATGTCTGCCGACCGAGCAGCTCCGTGGCCAAGGAAGGTGAGCTCTGCAAGGAAGAGGCAGATTCGTGGAAGAGCAATGGCAGACCTGGAGCCAGGGAGTGGCCAAAGGAGCCCTTGGACTGCCCAAGCTTTGCTGCTCAGCACAAAGTCACATCACAAGTCTGCCCCTATGTCACTCTTACCTGAACAATTGATAATCTGTCAGAAAATCTGATCCTGACTTGAATATCGCCGGTGCCAGAGAGATAACAGTGACGCTGGGTAAGTGGTTCCAGTGGTTAATTGCCTTCACTGCTGAAATCTGGGCCTTATTTCTGGCCTGAGTTGTCTTCCTTCTGCCACTGTCACTGGATGCTGGTACATTTTATCTGATAAGAGCTCTCTCACCAAATTTCTGTTCCTATACAGGTTATTTACAGATGGTGTTGAAATTACCTCTTAACCTTTTCTCCAATAAGCTAAATATATTGAGCTCATCAAATCTTCCTATAAGGTGACTCTGAGAGCACTTCCTGGTTTTTACAGCCTTTCCTGTCCATCATTTTTCCTCTCATCTGGTCAACACATGAATCCATTCATGAATCCATTAATCTGAGCCCTGTGCAAGTCCTCTCCACCCCAAAACTGACTGTTGCCATCCATACATGAAAAAGACCTTGACCACATCTTCTACAATTCCTGAATTAAATAATTCAGTCTTGCTGATTCCAACATGTCCACATCTCCTACCTGCTGTTTAATTTGCTGCCTAATTATAGCTGGAATATGAAGAATTCATCATTCTGTGCTGAGATACATCATCTTGCCTCTTCCCAAGCACCAATACAAGTGTTCACTGAACACTTCGCTTTTTTTCCTTATTAACCGTTCTATTATTCCCATGCAGTAATGAAGGAATGCCGGGGTTAGGATTCATTAGTTCCTAATAAACTTGAAAAAACCCCTTTCACTGTCTGTAACTCCACTGGTTCCTGTTCTGCACCCCTCGTGCAGCCATGGCAGTGCAGGCTCCGTGCCAGCCAAGGTGGAAGGTGAGCAGGGAAATGAGCTCCCGGTACCAGATCCATCACTTTTATTTGTACGTTATGTGGAAACCCCATGGAACATGTAAGAGTTGAGGATTAGGGACTTTGTGAGATACATGAGCAGTGACTGATCTCATGACTCAAAGGCTGAACAACTGTCACAGGGTGAAGCAGCTGCCCAAGCAGCCGCTCACCCAGCACTGGGCACAGATGAGTCTTTGGCACGGAATGGTGGTGAAGGAGACCACACTGCACATCCACACCAGGCTGCAGAGACCAAGACAGAGAGAGCGCGCCAGGGAGGACACGGGAGCTTCCCTGTGCTCAGCACCTGGAGCAGGAACTGAGACACAGGAGTTGAGTTTTTGCCAAGTAAAGCAGCTGTGAGAGCAATGAAAGAGAGGTTTTCCTCTGGGAGAAGGGAACAGAGGTGAAGTGACAGACTTGGGCAGATATCCCCAAAATGGGAAGCTCTCCATGGGGCGGGTGTCCCTGTCAGCTGGGACACCCCTGTCCCCACAGAGAAGGAGATGGGGGGGTTCTCCCCAGCAGCTATGCCATGCTGGTGCTCTTACTTCAGCAGTGACTTTGTTCCTAAATTCCTCACCACCATCGTTTCTCAAATGTTATTTAACTTCCTCCCTACATCTGGCAGGCATGGAGCATGACCCGGGGCAGCGTAAGGCCGCCAGGCTCCCCCGGGAGCCCGGAGCCCAGAGCAAATGGTGACACAACCCTTTGTGTGGCTGCAGCCACAGTGAGTCTGGGAACGCAAGGAGCTGGAATCCTTCCCATAAAGCCAGGAGGATCACTTCGAAGGCTGCTCACAATTAATCACTCGTGGCGAATGTTGGGCCGGGAGTGCTGGCACGGCTCTGAACAGCAGCGAGGGCCTCCACCACAGCTCCAGCTGGCTGTGCCGGGCCACGCCAGTGCCACCAGCCTCTAACCAGCTGCAGCTTCCAACTCCTGCTCAGCGCTTACCCATTACTTTATCGTGTTGCTGTTAATTTTATCACTTTTTATAGACACACAGATACAGCCACACAAACCACAGCAGCACCATGCAGCCAGCTCCCTCCGCCTGGCCCTGCCCCTTCTCACTATCAGGACAGAGAGTGAACAGTTCACGTCTCCTCTCCACCAAGACTGACATATTTTTAAGCAGTACAACCTTCCTGTTAACTTTCTGGTATCCAGTAAAATATTCTTTAAAAATTCCTAATTACGCTTCACTTTTTTTTTCCTGTTTAAGTTCCTTCTCCCAAAAGATCTGGCACATAATTGCTTCCAGCTTGGTGAAACTGGCTCGGATACATTTTTGCATGCATGTGTCTGTGCATGTGTGTGTTTAATACTCCATTTCTGATCTGAATTTTATTCTGCCTGAACTCCAGCACAACACACCCAGGTTACTTTTACGCAAGGCACTACTGAATTTAGTTTGGTGATTGGCTGAAGCGGGGGTAACAGCGGCGTTCTCCTTGGGAGCTGCTCTGCTGTTTGGAACCAGAATTCAGACAGTCCACAGGAGCTTTACTGCAACTTGATAAAGTCCTTCAGTGACTTTACTACATTAATGTAATTTACTCTCCAACATGTTACAAAGAATTACCTCAGAAAACCAAAGTGCTGGGAATGAGCGGCAGGAGCGGATGAAGGAAGCATGGTCTGTGCTCCAGATCCCTCTCCTGGTCTGTTACTGTGAACAGAGGTGTCACTTACGGTCCCTGCAGAAACCTGGAACCACAAGCTGCAGAAAACGTGCAAGTAACGCTGTCTAAAACACAACCCAGAACAGATGCTGTGCAGCAGCCCCCCTGAGACCCCTGTGGTGGCGGTGGGAGATGGACGCTCATGACAGGCAGCACCGACATGGATCCCCCTTTGCATGTACAGGTGGAGCAGGAACCTGGGTCTGGGACAGAACTGCAGGAGGGAAGGAAGCAGAGCCAGAACTTTCTGGGCTTGCTGAGGAGTGTGGACCTGGACCAGCACTGCAGTGACCGATGAAGAACAGGCCCTGCTCCCAGATCCCAGGTGCAGCTGGGAAAGGGCCATTTGGGGATGCTGGAATTGTTGCATTTTCCTACACAACTCTGGTTTCTAAAGCCATTCACTCATACAAGGCTTCATCCGCCCCTGCCTGCTTTGTCCACAGAGGCTGCTTGGTGAGCAGCAGCACAACCTCCTGGGGTGCACAAATTCAAGGGGATGGAGCAAGCCCTGCTCTGTTTGGAGAATAGGATGGCCCTGTCCCTTGCCTGCTAGTGATGAGCTTTTCCACGTTCCTCTGGGACACCTCCCTGCCCAGCAGCAGAGTGCAGACCCCAGGCAAAGGCCTTGTGTGCTGATGGCAGAGGAAGCTCCAGACAGACTCACCACTGGAGCCGCTGCCTGCGGTCAGGGATGAGCTGGGGCTGTGTGACAGCAAAGAGTAGGACTTTGTGGCCTGTAACAAGTCGCTCCCTGGCCCCTCTCCCTCCTGGAGCACAAGCCTGGGTTGTATGGATGAGAAAGCTTGGTTTGCTGGAGAAGGCTCTCAGTCTACCTTGGAGAACACCAGCCACCCCTCCAGCCCAGCCCTCCCTGGCAGCACCAGCAAGTTATTTACACTGAGATTTTCACAGGAGGCCACCAATTACACCCTTGTAGCTTATCCAGGTGCCCCATGCAAGGCACCCTGAGCCAGATGTTCCAGGATGCTGAGAGCTACAGCCGCAGCCCCCAGGCCTGGCTATCTGCCCCATGCCCACGTGGGTGCCCCGTGCCTACCTGGCTGCCCTGTGCCTACCTGGCTGCCCTGGACACCTTGGCCAGCCCTGGGCAGGGCTCTGATCACCATAGCACTCTGCTGCCTTGTGCTTCTTCCTCACTGCTTCTCTCCTCCTCCCTTTCTCCAATACCTTTTCCCTTCTCAGTCCTGCACTGCATGGCTCCTCAGTGATCTGGTAAGGAATAAGTATATCAACTCCCAGTAATTATCTCTAATTAGGGTTTGTGATTATACTGTTGGGTTGGAGAAAATCAGTCTCTGTTTTTCCACTGGGGAGGACAGGGAGAGCTGGGGTGCAGAGGGAGGAAGCACCAGCAGCTCCCTTTGTGCTCCGATCCCTTCCATGAACCTCTCCCTGCCTGTTCCATGAGCAGGAGCCATGTGGGAGCTGTGTCTGTGGGGTGGCTGTCAGGACATGGCCTCACTCTGTCACCGGTCTGGACAAGGCGGGGACAGCCCACCCTGGGGGAAGAGCAGAGTCAGGGCTGGTGGCACAGCACGGCCAGACACTCTCACACCCTGCTGGGCCCTTCCACAGGACAGGGCTGCAGGGGCTCACGGCCTGTGGGGAGGCACAACGCGGTGCTGGAGCTGCAGAGGCTCCCCGAAACAGCAGCATGGAGCAGAGCCCTGAGGACCTCCTACATCTCCTCTGGGTTCACCCAGCAATGGGGCAGGGACTCCTTCCACTGTCCCAGGCTGCTCCAAGCCCCATCCAACCCGGCCTTGGACACTTTCAGGATAGGGCAGCCACAGCTCACGAGTGTCAGCAACTGAAAGGGCCTCAGGGCTTCAGAGCCGAGTATTTGCTTTGGGGACATGGGATCCAACGCACACACCGCTGCGAAACCCCCAGAACTACCATTCAAGTGACTTACACCAACCCTTGCCCGAACCAGCCGCTAACAATGTGCTCCTCCTGTTCTGAGTGCCTGGGGCAGACTGAGCTCTGAATGACAGGAATGGTGAAAAGGGCTAAAAGAAAGCCAAATTATTGAGAGAGAAAAAGCAATTCTTGGGCTCCAAACTGGGGGCACAGAGTTAGCAGGTGCTTCCAACACTTTTGACTTCACCTTCCCTTTGCCACAGTATTCCTTCTTTAGAAAGAAGTAACAGCTGAGATAATCAGGTTACAGTGCCTGGAAATATGAAATTCATCCTCACTCTAGCATATCCTAGCAAATAAAACCTAGAGCTGACGCAGCAGAATCTCAGCCCTCCAGCCTTGTGTCCAGCACCAGAACCAGGCACCAAGGATTGCTGGTCCTGTCCTGCCTTGTGTCATCCCACCCGGCTGCCACCACACTCCTCCTCTTCCCACGGAGTCCTGACAATTTCTAGCTTCCACGCAATGCAAAACTTTAAACCAAGAGCTCAAGCCTCACATTTGGATTCATCCTCCACCTTCAGACATGCAGATAAACATTCGTAAGAGGTTACTGTATGACTGTAATGGTGAATGTATAATATTTATAATATAAATATGAATTTGCAGTATTTTATACATGATTCATGATGCAAAATATTAATTACAGATAAATTTTATTAAATCTCTCAGCTTCATCTTCAGATTACAAATAACCCTTTAACATATTATTGGGAACGGCAGAAGTCCCACATGGAGGAATAGACAGACCCTCACTCTCCTCCTTCCAGCTTGGCATCCCCATGTCCGAGTTACAGAATCCCAGACTAGTTTGGGTCAGAAGTGACCTCAAAGATCATCCACTTCCAGCCCCTGCCCTGGCCCTTGGCTGAACAGCAGTGACTAACGTTGGACTTTTACAGTCAGACTCAACAGAAAGCCAAGTGAGCAAGCCGAAATCACAGCGGGAGGGAGGGAGGGCACGTCCCCACGGCTGGCACCGACCCAGCTGAGCAGGGGCACTGCCCCCACCCCGGTGCCAAGCAGTCCTGCAGGCTGGGGGGGAGGCACTGGGGGCCCTGCTCTGGATCTCATTCTGCTGCCCAGCTCACAGGGACCACGATAAAGAGCACAGTGGACAGGATCCTGCCTCCGAGCAGAACACACCGAAATGACACATGGCAGCCGTGGACTTAAGAGCAGGAGCCACACGCTGTGCATGGAACAGAGCAGCCGTGGGACTACGGGCAAATCCCAGGGACAAAAAAATCCATCCAGCTCTCCTGCAAAGTGTGGAGCACGGGTGTTAACTTGGGATGATCCTGGACACATGCCAGGGCGGGGTGATCTGCGCTGCTGGGCGGGG
>VZTI01002276.1:101473-118636 GCA_013397865.1 Struthidea cinerea | reverse complement strand
TTGGTCTTGGGTGGGGGGGTGGGGGGGGGGAGCAAAAGCAACTTTGTTTCAGAAGTGAGAGCTGACCTTTCCCTCCCGAGTCCCCAAATTTCCCTTCTTTCCTGGGAGATTAATGACCCTGCTCTGACCTGAAGAATCTGTTGTGCAGCCACAACCAGGAGAAAGGCAGGAGATGATCCACCAGCCTCCTGTCTGCCATGACCTGCACCACCCTGCTCTCACTGCTCTTCTTCCCTCAATGTCATTGTCCCCCACGGCGAGCAGCGGTGTGCCAGGGAAACAGGTTTTCCCTTTTCTTTGTTAATTCTTCCCTCATTACATTTGAAATTCCACAATCAGTGTGCACTGTAATTGTCGAATTTGATGCTAATGATTAATGAATTAAACATGGATCCATCAATTAGTCCTCGGAGAATAATTCTGCATAAAGCAGCGGATAATGTAATTACAGTAACAAAGATAATGAGATGTTAACATCGACGGAGCCCGACGTGACATGATCACAGCAGGCTCAGCAACCCCGGCCTGGGGGAGCCAATCCCTCACTCTGCAGAGGCAGAGCATCGGGGGGCATGGGCCTGGCGGGGGGGACCCTGCCACCGCGGTGCTCCCCCAGCACCAGCACCGGCACCGTGCTCTCCACCCGCCTGCCTTGTGCAAATGCTCCCGGCCATCCGCTCCAGAAGCCACAACAGAGCTGTCAGGCGTCAGCATGAACCCAGCGAAGATCCCGAGCTGCCTGAAGACCCAGCACCATCCCCCGCCATCCCGACGATTGCAGCGGCTGAGGCCAGTACAGGCTCCCTCCCACCACCCCACCTGGCACAGAGGCCCCGGGACAGGCGCGCTGCCACACTCAGTGCACCGAGGGCTCCCCGGCCCGTGCTGCGGAGTCAAGAGTCGGTGCCAGCACACAGAACTCGGCCCAGGGCAGCTGGACCCTCATCACCTCAGAGCAAACAGGAGCATCAACCAAGCCCTGCATGCCAAGGCTCTCCATGCATGACATCTCTCTCTTGCATGACAAGACTCTGGAAAATGGTCTCCCTGGAGGAGATGCAGGGAGGATGGTGCAGAAGCAGGAGGAAGAAGAGGGCTCACACTAGCACTGGCCCTGACACACTTGTCAGACCACGCAGACTGTTCCTCGGGCTGAAGAGAACTGACCGGCGGCAGCCCCCACCCAAAACCCTCCAGAGCTCGAGCTCACACCTCCGTGCCCAGTCCGACTGGCCCGGCCTGCTCAGCGCTGCCTGCGCTGAGGACGTGGCTGCCGTCTGCTCAGCAGCACACCCCATGGGAGACTCATGGTCCTCAGCAAGCTGGAGAATCCCCCATGAGCCCCCCAGAGTGGAGCAAAACTTTCCCCTTTAGCCTGCTCCCTTCACTCTGTGCTCTGGCTCCTCCACGTTTGTTTCCTTCAGTCCCATCTCTGTCTGCTCCTGGAAACACCTCCGTTTGCTGCATGCAACCACAACCATCTCCGCATTGCTGCAGCCTCTTCCTTCTCTTCACTTCCCACTCCAAGGCAGGCTTCCTAGTGTTCAGCTCTCCTCAGCATCCTCTGACACCACCGAGCTGTGATGCAGTGCCAGCTCGTGTGCTCTGCGCACGGCTGTGGTACGTGCCGCGTACGAACCTGCACAGGTGTCACGGTTCCAGTACCTCCCTGCCTGTCTCCCTTTGCTAACACTTTGGAGCAAGTCCCTACAAACCTCTGTGAAGCAAGAACCCAGGGCTCAGCTGGGCTGAGGCGAGGCTCTGTCTCTGTTGTGCCACCATCTGTCCTCCCACTGAAGTCCCTTTTCATCCCATTTGCACTTTGATATGAGCTGCCCTTGTTCCTCGAGCCAGAAACGCGATGCAGCACAGCACAAGGGTTAGGTGAGCCTGATGAACCATAGCAAGGATGCACCTGAGGGACTGTGAGGAAGAGGGCAAGAGAAGCAACATTCCAGCGGGAAGAGGAGCAGCAGGGATTTGAAGGAGACACCTGACCCAGCAGTGCCACACCTCTAGTGAACACCTGCCTTCAGGCCATAGCACCTGTGAGCTCTGGCTCATCCCTTTCCTGCCCTCTCCAGCCCAACCACTGCAGTTCCATCTCCTCACGGGCAGGGACACCATCCACCAGACCAGGTTGCTCCAACCATTGTCTTGTCTGAACTGGCCTTGGACACTTCCAGCGATGGGGCAGCCACAGCTTCTCTGGGCACCCTGTGCCAGGGCCTCACCACCCTCACAGGGAAGAACTTCCTCATATCCAATATAAACCTCCCCTCCTTCAGCAGAACATCATTCCCCCTTGTTCTGTCACTCCAGGCCCTTGTCCAAAGTCCCTCTCCAGCTTCAGGCACTGGAAGGGCTCAAAGGTCTTCCCCGGAGCCTTCTCTTCTCCAGGTTAACACCTCCAGCTTTCCCAGCCTATCTCCATAGGAGAGAGGCTCCAGTCCTTGGAGCATCTCCATGGCCTCCTCTGGACAACAGGAACTCATCCAACCTATAACAAACCCAAGTTTAACTACAGTAACGTTGCCTTCTTGAATGGTTTAAATACTGGGGCACAATCATGACTGAGCTCAGAGCCCCCACTGGTTTCACAAACACAAGTCCCTGCCTCATTCCTACTGCATTTAGCTTGAAGCTGTCGATACCTGCTTTGGAGTTACTTTGGATCCTCACCAGAGCACTGCACCCATGTATTTCATCCACATACAAGGCAAGGTGAGCCTTTTTTTTTTCTCCTTCTCCTCTCTATGTCCCTGGTCTTTCCTCAGCCCAGGTAAGGACTGTGCGTGCGGTGGACATCAGCCAGCACACTCACTCACCTTTGCAGAGCTCAGGTCACAGAGGAACCACAGACACTTGCTCTGAACTCTAATCACCGGCCACCTGGTTTTGCCCAGAGACTCCTGGGGCAAGACAGCAAATCCCCCGTGTCTCCACACTTCGTGTCCTCTGAAGATTAACTTGCGACTGGCAAAGAAGTGCAAACTTTGAAGTGCTTCCTCTGCAGTCCCCAAAACACGTGTCAGATGAGAGATACCCAGTGGATCCAGTAACAGTCTCACCCACAGTCCCAAAGGTGGCAAAACTGTGAGGTCACTGCTAATTTGAAGCCAGGCAGATTCTTCATCAACCCCAAATCCAGCCCTGGGCATTGCTCAGGGATAAGAGCACATCACCTCAGAGGGTTTGTGTCCCATCAGTGCACTTGGTGACTGCATCCACTGCTATTGGGCTTGGAGGCATCAGAGTGAGATGAAAAAATTCCTCAAAAGCCTTCCTCAAAAAAAAAGCCTTTACCGATTGTGTACCAGGAGGAAAACCTTTCTGACACTGCAGACACAGCCTGAGCCAAGACAGGACACACAACATGTGCTTAAAGCTGCTGTCCTAGTGCTGAGCCCTGCATGGACACACTCACAGCACTGCTCTGCTCAAGGGCCCGAGGGCAGACAGCCAACAGGGGATCCCAAATCCACAGACCCTACATGGGAACGACCATCGACCATCGTACCATAGGGTCCCACCCCCTGCACACACCCGCACAGCAACACCCACAAGCTGGACCAGAGCATGACTCGTGAAAAGAAAACTGGTCTCATTCTAAAGGTTTCAGGCAGCACTAAGTCCAACTGCTCCCCAGATAAACTTTTCCAACATTCATTTCCCCCCTGCTAGGCAACTGCATCTCCTCTCCTGTGTAAACTGCTCTAAGTCCAGCCCCCACGCACTGTGTCTGCTCCAGCTCTGGTGCCCAGACCAAAAGGCCTCATGCTGTACTCGCTCCTTGGCACCAGTTTTGCAGCAGCAGCCATCAGTAATCCAGGCACATCCCAGCCCGCTCCTGCGAGCCCAACAGCACTGAGAGGACTGCTGGAAGCAGGATATGGGGTTATGCGAGCAGTTGGTTTGACATCAGCATTAGCTCCTCTGTGGTTGGAATCCTTCCCCAGCTCTGATACCTCTGCTAAGTCAGAGCTCAGACAAGGCACCTCTGACGTGCAGGCAGAGAAGTGTCCCCGTCCAGAATCAGGAACTGTCCCCACGCTGGGGCACGCTGAGCGTGTGTGGTGGTGGTGGGGAAAGAGCATCAGTGTACAGTGGAGAGCCATGGCAAGGAACAGGCAGAGCTCGCAGCCCTGGTCAGAGCAGACGGTTTATCCACAGACAACTTCTGACTTGACAAGAACAGCAGTTTGGGTTTGGGAGGGCTCGTTATGTCCTCCTTGGCACCACGAGAGCAGAGATGTTACTGTGCCTCATTCCCCGTGTGTGTGTGTGATGCCAAGGACTGCACACTCACCCCAGCTGCATCCCACCTCCCCTCAGCCCCGGCACGCTCTGAAGCTCTGTGCTGACAGCACCCCAACCACGGGACAGAGCCGGGGCAGAGCAGGAATGAACAAGATTGGGATGTGTCACCCAAGCTCACCTTCAGTGGCAGTACTGGATTTGGAAGGGTTTCTGTGATCAGCAGCACCACCAGCACTCCCTCAGCATCCCAAACAGAGGGGATGTTTTCCATAACCTGCACACCAGACTGTGCCAACAGCTAGCTGGGAAGAAGGCAGGTGGAAACTGCCCACCCTGGCCGAGGACATCAGCCCCAAGGACACAGTGAAGGCCCTGGGAAATGCGAGCAGGAAGGCCCCAAGTTCAACAGTTTCCCCAGGCAGGGTGAGAACCTCCCGTGGCAGCAGCAGCAAGGAGGAGCATGGCAGGAACTCTGTGAGAGGAGGAGTGTGACAGGAACTCTGTGAGAGGCTGGGGGGCAGCCAGCCTCCTAGCCTCACCTCACCACACTCTGGGGCAACTGCCCCTCTTCAATGTGCACACAGAGTGATGACCCCAAACCATATCTTCACCATTTCTCCAGGGGAAAGTGAGGAGGAAATAGGGTCCCAAAACCAGAAAGAAACAGAAGACAACTTGTCAGGGACCAAGAGCCACCCTAGTTGGGATTTCCTTTGGTTTACGGAGCAGCAGCTTCCACCATGCGTAGCAGCTCACCAGCCCCAACACTTTCCTTGGGGTGAGGAAATTCCGCAGGGGTTCACACTGCCAGTTAAACCCTTTGACATTCTTCTGTCCTGGACACCAACCAACACAAAATCGTACGAGCAGCTTACCTGGGACCTGCACAGAAATGCTAACGCCCGCCGAAGGGACTCCCCGAGGGTGGTGAAAGCAGGACACTTCAGAAGGGGTTCTGTTCTCAGCTCAGCAAAGCCCAGGGCTGCTGACGCACTGCGGGAGGGACGGCCGCTGGCTCTGTGCCACCCACACCAGCTCTTACCTGTGCCTCCTGCCAGCTGCGAGCTGCTCCGCTCCTTGGCCAGCCCGTTGGCCTTGGGGCTGGCGCTGGGCGCTGCTGCCGTCGTGGCCCTGGGGAGCCGCTTGCCCGGGACCTTCACCGTAGTTCTCAGCAGATCGATCTCCTTCCCATGGACGTTCTGCATGTAGTCCTGGAACGGAGAGGCACAAGGGTGGAGGATCAGCCCTGCCCCAGCCACACGTGCTCAGCTCCCCCATGCTCAGGATCAGCACTAAGCCCTGTCGGATGCCAGGACAAGCCCATTTGGGAAAGCATGGCTGGGGATCAGAGATCAGATGGAGCCAAAGGGCACACAGGTGGCCAGCAGTTCCTCCTCCCTATCATCCCTTGTTTAATCTCAGCACTCAACTGCAACAGCTAGTAATATAATATAATAAATATCATATCATATCAGTATGAGCAATGGGACACCTAGAAATTCCCTCTCAGGTCACAGCTGGGATAGGACAAACCCAAACCAACAGAACACAGGTAACTCCCTTGCTCATTCACCTGCAGAGCTTCCTATTATTCAAAACTTGGTGCTTCCACCATTTCCTCTGGTACACAATTTATTATACAACCAAAACCCCACGTGCAGACTGTAACTATCACTCTGCCCTGTCTCCCAAGAGCATCTCAGCTTTCAGTCAGAATGAAGGTGCAGACTTCCAATCTCTCCCGAGCATTGTGTCCCTCCTGTGCCTCCCATCCCTCCCTGCTCCATGGGGCACCATGGCTCTTCCCCAGCCCTCTCTGAGGCCAACTCCTCCTCAGGCTTGTGCCCTCAGAAGGGGAAGACCCAACCAATGTTACAGAGGGGAACTGCTGGTCAGATCCTGAGGGAGCAGGGACCAACACTGGAGCTCAAGGCTCTGGGAGAACAGGGAGGTGGGGACACCATCCCTGGGCTCCTGTGCTGCCACCAGGAGAGGAGCCAGAGCTGCCCAGGGCAAGCTTGTGGCTGCTGTGGGGAGCTTCGGTTTACTCCAGTTCACAAGGAGGTCACCAAAAATATTAACTCAGAGATGGTCCCTGTCTGCTTCCACATCCAAGAAGATAAAGACATGAACAAGCTCAGGTCAGGAGCAACAATCCTCCCATCCTGGACCCAAAAGCAGGTGACAGGGCCTGCACAGGCCATGCTCTGTGCTCTCAGGTGACTATTTGCAAGGGTCATAGTCTCCCAACGGCACCTTCACGCCCTGGTCTGAGCTGCTCTCTTCCCACTGACCCCCATGCAGGCATCCTGTCCTCACAGCACACCCTCCCATGCTCCCAGGGGCCAGGCAGCCTGGCCTCAGCCCTTGGCACTCAACATCCAGTACCCTGGGTGACTCCGAGACCACCAGCCTCAGCAAACACCACACCGAGCTGCTCCCAGCTGGGTGCAGACCTGGTGACAGCCCTGGGCAGGGACCCTCAGAGGGGCTGGAGGATTTTCCCTCACTCAGCACAACTGCCGCGGTCGCCGGCTGCCTGCCGGAGCGAGCGGTCACTGGCGCTCGGCTTTTATTACCCACCATAAAACAGCAATTTCTTCCCAAGCCTCCTCGCTAATTACCCAGCCAGTTCTCTCATTTCATTTTATTACTGGAATTAACAACGAGTTCAAAGCGTGGAAAGCTATTAAGATGTGTGATTAAGCCACATTCAATTAGTTTCTACAAACAATTTAATTGATGTTGCAGATAGAATTAACAGAAGGTGATTGTGTGAATGGCTCCACTGGCTGCAAAATGGGAGCTGCTTCCCTGGCTCTGTGCAGCGCGGCCAGCGAGCCTGGGCTCAGCCACGCACCTTCCTGGCAGCAGAATTCTCTCCAAGGCTTTGGGGAAGTGATGGGAAACTGCACCAGGCTCTTCACACAACTTGTTCTTTTCCTGTCACTGAACACACTCACAGAAAGGTAAAAATATAGATGCAACAAGGAAAGCCCTGCTGAATCCAAGGATCAGGCCCCCAGCACTCCTGCCTCCAGTTGCAGGCATCCCGCTTGTCCCTGAAACCACCAACAGCTCCGGTGCAGAGGCAGAGGTGGCACCTCAGGGCAGGAACCCACCGACTGCCCCAGTTCCCGAGCATGAGTCCAGGCTGGTGGTCAAGGCAGATTTGCTTCCATCAGGAAAGCAATTCCAGGGCCAGAGCCAGCTCACCAGCACACGCTTTGCCAGCCTGTGACTGCAAACCCGGAGTTTACTCCTGACTCCTGTTGAGGAAACTTTCAAGTTGGGCTGGAGGTGCCACGATCCGGACCCAGAAATAGGCTTGAGTGATGAACTCCCAAAAACAGATGAAGAGCTCCACCACGAAGCTTTGGTTGGTAAAATCAGCACTGCCAGAGCCAGGCCCTGACCTCCATCCAATGGGGCACGGACACATCCTGGCCAGATGCGCACTGGAGGAGAAAGAAATTAGGGCTGCTGACCTCTGGGGTCCTGACACCCATCCCAGGAGGGACAGGGAGAGAATGTAACAGAGATGGAAGAGAAGACAAGCCAGGAACTGCCCTGACTCATGCCAAGTAACAGCCACTGGGACAGAAAAAGAGCACAAAAATGCCCTGGGGCATTGAACATCCGGATGGACGGGGAAGACTCTCTTTCTGCAAGGCTCAGCCTGCCCCCAGGGACCCCTTTGCTGCACCCAGAATTCTGCCGTCCCCCAGATACATGGCAGCACACGCAGGGAAGAAGCTGGGTCTTCCCATGGCAAGAACTGGATGCTGCATGTCCCCTTGGCTGAGGCTCTGTGGTTTGTTCCAGCCCACAGCTCCCCTCGCCAGCCAGCCTGGGCTCTGCTGCCACACTGAAGTGATAGCAGAGTACGTGCCCATCCTCGGGAGCACAGGTTTGTTCCAACCCTAACGTGCTCTGCTTGTGTCATCCTGTGAAAGGACACGGGAGCTTTGCCTTGCCCGCAGGGCCCAAATCCACCACAGCATCTCCTGATTCACTCTGGAAGGTGGGGAGGAGCAGATACAATGGGGCATCCTCCTCTGGACTACCTCTTCCTCCTGCTTGTCCCTGCATCTATCCCTTCCAAGCAGGTCGTACAGCAGGCACCAGAGGGAAAGGGAGGCAGAGGGGCTTTGCTGATCCCAACAGCATGCTGTCAAAACTGCAGTACACAATGGGGCACGATGGTGGGTGCCAGGGTCCGTTCCCCAGCTCTTAGGCAGGCAATGCCACAGGGGAGCACGCAGAACCCCAGCCCTGCAGCAGACAGGCTGGGCAGCCCCATGCTCTGTGCCCACGTGTAATCCACCCGCGCTGTAGGTAAACACATCGGGCGATACAGCTCCTATCTCAGGTGCAAGGTTCAGAGCTCCCCATGGAAACTGGGCAGGAGAGGCCCAACTCGTACCACCCTCAGCAACGGGCTGTGGATCATCAGTGGCACCGGCTGGAAGCAAACCAGATTTTTTTTTCAGGGCAACGCAGTAATGAAATGAAACACTGATGTGCAGGAAGGAAAGTGAGTGGCATCAATCTCGATCACCTCCCGAGGAAGGAATGGTGAAAAAAGGAGAGAAAGCTGGTGTGTGGCAGCAGCAGCATCTGAGAGTGGCTAAACAACAGCCCAGAAATTGCTTTGCCTCTATAGCTGATGGTAACAACAGTCCATGGTGGAAATATGATAAACCCACACGCACAGGTGAGCACACATGCAGAGATGGCAGCAGCAGCCACTCCCTCCTGGTTTGGGGCTCCAAAAAAACTGGGGTTACAAAGTTAGAGAACTGCAGACCACAGCATAGTATGGGGATTGAGGACTATACGAAGAAGCTCCAACAAATTAGAGAAAGGAAATGCAATGGCTGGGTCTCCAGTTCAAGGACAGGAGGGTCCAGGGGCTGCGGAGCTGGATAAGTCAGCATGGTAAACCCTGGAGTGAGGGTGCAGGGTTAGCAATGAGGAGAAAAGACTCTGAGCCTCGGGGCACTCCAATACCACACATCTGAGGAGATCTGGGAGGGCCTGGGAACATTCACAACAGCTGCAGCACCTTGTTCTTCTCCTTGCAGCCCCCTCAACCACCCTGTGCCCCCCAGCCACTGCCCGTCTGTCTGTCCTGTGGCAGTCCATCCTTGGCAGAGGTGCTGGGCCTGTGTCACAGGTGTGTCTGTCCGTGGCTACTGCTGCAGCAGCAAACTGTGCTCAAGAGGGAATAGGGAAGAAGCCATTAGCCCCACAGTGGGGAGGCGACAGAGATGGATGGGGCAGCAGCTGCGTGCCTGAGCCAAGCGGCGAGAAGGATCAGAGCTGCACCGAGGGCAGCTCAGCTCGGCAGGCTCCGCACAGGCACCTCGTCTCCATTACCCAACACCTAGCAGCCAGGAAAATTATTCCACACCCAAATGGCACCATCAGATATGGCTGCAAAGAGTTCTCTGCCTGCCCCTCATCCCGCTGCAGTGTAGGCCCTGCTTTAAGGGACTGAGCAGGCAAACAGGAGAGAACTGCAGCTCCCCAGTGTAATGATGCACAGAGCGTGTTTCCACCAGCCTGGCACTGAACAAACAGCCTGCAGGAGAGAGAGTCTCCTCCAGACCCTGGTAAAAACCAGGTCTGCTGAAAATGCTGCCTTGGAGGTGGCCAACACTGAACTCCTGCACAGGGCAGAGCCCAGAACTTCCATCTGCTACCGAACTCCTCCCCAGCCCCTCTGCCATAATGGCTGCTGCAAGAGCACCGACAGCAGCAGCCACAGCATGAAGGACACTGCTCTGTCCCACCCTGCTCCTCCACTCAGCCCAGTACTCACGTGCAGGCTGGGGTGGTAGGTGAGGACCCCATTGTCACACAGCGTCACGTACTTCTTCTTCCACTCCTTATTGAGGGATTTGCCGCTGCGCTTGAGGAGAATGCCCTAAAAGAGAGGAGTCAAGAGTCTCAGATGGTGTTTGGTCCAGGCACCTCACGCTCCACTCCAGCACTGCCCCTTGGAGACTGGTCTTTGAGAAGAAATGATGAGCAGACTCAAGAAAACATCTTCTAGGTCGGCTTTCCCACAGCATTTCCCCAGGCTGCAACCTTTCCTCACCAACCCCTCAGTCCCCACAGACAGCCCCCTCCCTCTCAGGGATAAGGATCTCCACAAGTCAATGCCAATGTCCAGGTCCTCTGAGGGACCCATGACATCCCCTGGTGTCCCAAACCACTCCCTCTGAGCAATGCCGAAGGGCAGTGCCCACACAGGGCAGGAGCCAACCTCACTACCACAGACACAGATTGCTCCCAGACCTTCTCCCACCACCCAGAGCACAGAGGGATAGTCAAGGCAGGGAAAACCAGGGACAGGCAGGGGCTGTTTGAGAAACAACACTCCAAATACAGGTCTCCCAAAGGATGCACATTTTCTCGCCTGCTTGTGATCCTGAGAGCTGTCAAACAGAGTAGGGACACGTGGCAGGAGGGAGTGCAGGTCCTGGGCAGTTGAGTTAGGGTCATCTCCTTTTCTCATCAGGATTTTACATGAGACCCACCCCCTGTTGTCTCTGGCACAACACGCTCCCAGGGCCAGGAAATGACTGCACTCGCATGTGCTGAACTCCCTCTTCCCAGGGTAACCCCGAACTAACTCCATTGATCTGAACCAAGGCTCCGAGCACAGACATTCCTCATCCTCTCCCCATCCATTTCTGCCTCCTCAGGAAATCCACCTCCAGCAGCAATTCACCATGTACCAGGTAAGGACAGAAGTGAAGAAGGAGAAGGAAGCTGGGGCAAGACACCAGGTGCAGGGGCTCAGGAGCAGGGAGAGGACATCAAGCATTCTGTTGGCAGGGAGGGAAGGACAGCGTGGGGGGACAAAAGTAGGAATGAATAACAGAGTCTGGGAAAAAGCTGGATCTACCAACTGTCGGGCCTGGGCCCTCCAAAAGTGCTGTCTGGACAGACACCCAGACTGCCTGTTCCTAACGTGGCAAAAATCTGGGCCCCAGGCCAGCCCCTCCTCAAAAACATGGGCAGAAAGTCTCAGCCCTGCCAGCCTCGGCATATTTGGGGGCCCCATCCCAGTGCCTGGAGACTGAGCTGCTGTGCCTGCATGGTGCAAAGGCCCAGCACAAAGTGCTGGGGTTTGGCACATGCAGGGGGACAACGCTGCCAGACGTGACCGTGAAATCAGCAAAAAATGGTGCAGAACGGGCAGAAGTGCCCCGTGACCACTCCAGCTCGGTGCTCAGGCAGCAAACAGAGGGAAAAGGATTTGTCTCCTGCACGTGCAGGGACGAGGCAGCGAAACAGAGTGGCTAGGGCAAAGCTGTGTGTGGGCAGGATCAGATCCCTTGCCAGGATCGGATCCCTGGCCAGGATCTGATACCTTGCCCTCAAGAGCTCAAAGGAAATGAGCTGAAGAACTCACTCAGTAGTAGTCAAAAGGTGCCGATGGGAACATGGCATGGAATGTCGCAGCTGACCAACAGTTCCTGCTCTGCCAGGTTCTGCCAGGGGGCAAGCAACGACCCTTGGAATCATGGCTGGACGCTCACACCGAGCAGGTCTATGGAAAAGCTATGGCAAAGAGTGATGGGCAAAGAACGAGAGGAGAGGAGAGCAGCCAGTGTCAGCCGGTGCAAACAGGACATTAGAGAAGCCTGGTTCTACCTTGGGTAAAACACAGTATCTGATGGCAGGAGTGACTGTGCTGACAAGTGTTTTTAGCTTTCTGTCAGGTCTTTAACTGAGCAGCAACACCCTTAAAACACCAGCTGTACAAAGTCCATAGAGCCAGTAATGGATGGAATGAGAACTAGTCAGGTGCAAGGTCTCAGAACATATCCATGTCTGAGAACAAGCGTAGTTATAAATGGCAAACCTTCCAACAGAAGGACTTACAGAGGTCCAGCCAACCTGCATCTGACTCAGACTAGTTCATCGATGTCTTGCTCAAATGAACTCCAAAAAAACATAAAACCAGAAAACCTAAAAGTAATGTGGTAACTGCGTGGTGTAAATCAGTGCAGTGATTGGTCCTTAACCCCAACTGCCTCCTCACTGGGCAAACCGAGGACAGCAGGCACAGTCCTGCTCGGGGGCCAGGTGGCAGGACCCTGCAGTGGGTGTCAGGGCTGGTCCTGCACGGGGACTGGGTGGGAGCAGCCCACGTGTGAGCTCTTGGGCTGGATGTGCCATCACTGAGCAGCTCCCAAGCTCCCGGGGCTCTGTGGGAAAGGTGCCTCAGCCTGGCAGCGCTTGTGGGGTCCGACAGGGCAGACAGAGTTAACGCCCATCTGTGATACTGTCACAGCAAAGTAGAGCTGCAGGAGTGCTGGGAGGTCACCTCGCCCCTCCCTCCCTGGACAGGCTCAGCCGTACCACGTCACTCCAACCTCTTCACAAAACCTGCAGTGATGGACACTGGTCCTGCCCAATGGAGATGGGATCCTGATGTCCCTGCACCTCCCAGATGAGGTGGCAGCCATGCTGTGCCAGGGGCAGGACCTGTGTGCTGTCCTCCCACACGCAGCTAGCAGTACCCACGTTTCCTCAGCACCCTGGTTCTGGACCTACCCAAAATTGTCCTCTCTAACACCACAGCTGGGCGACACATTTCCCACACCGTGTATGAAAATGATTGTTCCTCCTCCCATACAAAGCCAGTTTAACACCCACCAGCTCACCCAGGTAATTGCTGAATTCTCTGTAATTCAGAACATCTGTTCGATATCCTTCAAACAAATCTGCTCCAGACCAGGCCGAGGTTACAGATCTAACTCAAAGTCACTGGGTGGAATTCTCTGGCTTCTGAGTGTAACAATTCCTTCGGGACACAGTGATCTCTTCTGGGCATGAAGATTCCTCCTGGGCATGTAATGATCCCTTCTGGGAATGATGATCCCTCTTCTGGCCTTAAACCCGGCTCAGTTCCACAGCCTGACCTGCCCACACATCCTGCAGAACAGCTCCTCTCCTCGATGTGTCTTCAACCTGATGCACCTTGATGCTACGAAACACCTACTCCAGCACTCCAAGCCTGCCCCAAACACGTGCTGCCTGCAGAGAACACTTTGGCTGCAGTTAGGTCAGCCTCAAACCTGCAACTTGGCAAACTGAAGCACAGCCAAACTCCGAGCCGGAAAGGAGGACCCAGAACTACAGCCCCTTTTTGCAGGCCAGAAGGAAAAGGAGTTCAAAAGTAGGAACAACCCATGGCTGAGGCCGTGGTCCGCCCACGCTCCTGTGCACGCTCCCCACGAGCCTCCCAGCCAGGCTCCCTGCGGCTCCGAGACCCCTGTGCCGGCGCAGGCGGGTGCTCCTCAACCTCCCTCTGCACCGTGTGGGAAGACTCACAGGAAATAACTCTTCCACAAGTTTCTTCCCATGTCACACACAAAGGGAAGGAGGTGACAGAGACGAACGGCACAAGAGCCCGACCCTCTTCCTCTCCCCACTCTTCATCCCCTTCCCGGCATTCCGTGGGCCGTGCCCGGCTCTGTGCCGCGCGGGGCTGTGCTGGTGCACAGTAAAAGCAGCAGCAGCAATATGCAGCGTAATGAAGCAGGGAGCGGCGATGGCCCCCAGAGGACTCGTTTACTCCACAAATCTCCCTTCCACTCACTTTTTGCTAAGAATTTTAACACCAAACTTAATTGTGAAGTCGCGTATTGATTGGAAAATGCAAATGGCAATTTAAATGTAATCTAAGCTCCCAGCATGATCCCAGCTCCCAAGGAGGAGGAGTCACCCGCCTTGGGCCCTGCTGGAGTGCACGGCCCGAGCAGAGCCAGGCCAGGGGCCAGGGGACCCCCGGGCTGCCAGCGCGCTCCATGCGGCCTTCCCAGAAAGATCTGGTAGATGTGCAATTAGGAGCTCGTGCCTGGTAACAAACAGCTGAGGAAGCTTCGTCTCCCGGCCTAATTAACCTACTTCTCTGAGACAAGTGTCCAGCTATGAGGGAACTCTTGCAGCCTTGCAGGACCATCACCGAAAGGACGCTGTGGGACCCTGAGTCTCTGGCACAGAGCAGCCCTGGCAGAGGCACCAGCTGCCTGAAGGGTGCGTAGGTGCTGCCCCAGGTGTGGGGGGCCCCAACACCCACAGTCTCACCTATCCCCTTGGGGAGCTCCATCTTTTCCAGACACGCATGAGGGAGACAGATCAGGTCACCCAGAGGGGCTGTGCTGGAGAAGGTGGAGACAAGCAACAACCAAGCACCCTGCAGTAGCAACACGTGTCGCTCCTCAGCCAAGTCTCCTCAATGTTTCTCCTTTCTGCAGCACCCAGCCCAGCCTCCTGCTTCCTGGCTCCATGCAAACCCCAGGCCTCGTGTGCTGAGGAGGGCTGCCAGCACTTCCCAAAGCTTGTTGTGTCCTCCTAGAGACCAGGAAAGAACCATGGATCACAGTGATTGCAGCTATGGGTGTCATGGGGGAGCCTGCTGCCCCATAGCACTCGCTGCCTTCAGCTGTCGGCTGGCAATGTAAGCACAGACCAGCCTCCTTCGTCCAAGCAGAGGAACCCAAATGCTCCCGAGGCAAGCTGCCAGCAGCCCCAGCACCGAACACACCAGCCCAGCGGTGCCCATGCCAAGGGAAGCAAACAGTGCAATGCTGACCACAAACCCAGGCAGGAGATCCTGCACATTTGCCACACACAGCCCCAAACCCACCAGTTTCTCTGCTCTTATGGCTGGGCAGGACCAACTAAAGGCCCCACTTTCCCACTGCCCTGCAGAGACAGTGAGCAATGGGACCTTCACCATCTTCCAGAAGGGGTAGGTCCATACCAGAGACCAGAGCGACCGTCCCCTGTCCTGAGTCTTTGTGATACAGAGCTACAACTCCTGGGAGTTCCTCTCCCCACTGGTGGTACCAAGCCATCACTCCTTGTGGCGTAGGCCATGGCAGGAATGTGCCAAACTGCAGCGCTAACCTCACTCTGGACCCCCTGACAACCCCTTCTCCACACAGCACATGGGGCTATCTGCTGGCACAAGCTAGTGTCCACCCATCCAACATCACTTCCCTCCATGTATGTTCCTGTGAAAACACTGCCAGGATCTCTGATCTCTGTGAAATCACCTCCTGCAACTCTGGCTACAGGAGGTGCCAGTCCTGAACCCAGCATGGATCTGGGTTTCCCATGGAAACTCTTTGCTCCAGGCTCTCCTTGTGAGCTGCTGCTGCCATGAACTGGTCCCTCCACTTAGACCTGAACCAGGCAGCAGTTTGGTATCTCCTCCTCCTTGCAAAGCCCAGAAAGGACGTACAGGTTGTGTTTGCAGACCTGGACCTCTGTTGGTCCCAGTTCTGCCCATTTCACACAGGAACAGCACTGCCCTGCCTGCAGCACGGAATGACTTAATCCCACTAAACCAACACAGCCTCTGGCAGATCAGGCAAGGACGGGCCCTGTCAGCAGCACAGAGACCCAGGAGCAGGTAAAGCAATCATCCTGCCCTGCCGAGTGGAGGGAGGTCCTGGAAAAGGAACCCAAAGGTCCAGGCACAAAAGGCTGTCAGGGAAGGAAGGGGGGGAGGGAGGGGGGGCAGGGGCCCTCCCAGGACCAGCCCTCCGGCAGGCAGCAGCAGGGGAACCGAGTCAGGTCTCACTGAGGGCTCCAGCTGCTCTACTCTCAGCCTCCTCTACCTCTCCACACAACAGCCACCCGCCGCTTCCCCTGCTGCCCGGGCTGGGCTGACCCCAAACCAGAGCATATGGGCACTGCCACTGCAAACCAGCGACCCACCACGATCAGCAACCCACCTCAGGCCAGTGACCCCCGTGCACCAACAATGACCCAGCACAAACAGCGACCCACTGCACGCCAACAGGCCCTGTGCTGCCCAGAGCAGGGCAGGGCACAGCAGGCAGCTGGGCTGCCTCTTCCTGCTGGGGCTGTGCCAAACTTGGGCACCTCAGGAGCCGAGCCCCCATGTGTGAGATCCCAAAGCCCCCACCCCGGCACTGCTTCTCCTGTCACGGCTCCCTCTGGCCCCGGAGCCGATCCTCCCAACGCTGCCTTCCCAGCACCACCCTCCTTTCAGCACTCCCCCTGCCCGGGGCACCAACAGCCCTGCACAAACCTGCCGCAGGATTACTCCATGGGCAGGGAAGGGCAGGAGCTCTGGCAGCTCCAGCAGTGAGCAGGGTCTCCCTCTTCTGACCCACCACTCCACTCCTCAGCTAGCCTGGCCTCACTGAGCCCTTCCCCATGGAATCTCAGCATGGAATGGTACCAGGCAGCCAGAACCTGGCGGGGATGTAGACTCTACTCTCCTGCCTCACGTCCCAGCGCTCTTGCAATGCAGAGACACAACTGGCTCTGTGCAACAGCCCTGGCAGCGCTGGGGGGCACACGGGGCACAGAGAGGCCAGCAGGGACTCTCAGGAGAAAACAGATCCACAATGGGGGCACGACATGCAAGGCAGGAGCACAACCAGGCACTGCCATGCAGCGTATGGATCAGGCTTTCCTGTAATGCAAGGAAATCCTGGTGGAAACACCGGCCAGTCCACACCACTCGGACATCACCCGTTTGCCAGTGACGGACACAAGGGCAGGCAATGCTCTGGGCTGGTTCCAGGCAGTTCAAGCTTCCCTGGAAGCCAGGAGGCAGGAGCAGAACACACTGCTGCTGGAGGAAGCAGTGCCTCCCTCAGATTCCCAACAGCTCACAGTGTGGGCACTGTGCTCATAGCTTTTTGCAGTAGCCCATGAGGAGGGGAACCCCCTTCCTGTCCTGTCAGGAGCAGGAGTAGGAGTGGAAAGGAACAGGAGAGGAGAGGAGCAGGAAAGGAGCAGAGAGAGGCTGCGGCAGGGGCTGCGGCGGGTGTGGGGCATGGATGCCATCTGCTGGAACCGCTCTGCAGCCGCCGCTGCAGCCCCACAGCAGCG